>JXTB01000844.1:29354-40895 GCA_002914805.1 Parasponia andersonii | reverse complement strand
GTGTTGTATAAAATCACTTATTATTTTAAATACTCAATTTAACAACAAAATCTTTCTCATACATCCACTTACTAATCTTAGCTAAATAACTTAATAAAGAAATAATGATAACAAAGTATGAGCACCTATTAAGGATTTAGAGCAGAATTGTCTGTACAAGCTATGCAACTCATTTGACCACTGGTATTACTATCTTAATTAGAAATACACTTGAAAATGGGAAAAGTAAAGGGGTAAGCATTAACATGCTCAGTAAAAATTTAATTACCTTTTTCAATGAATGCAATTTTATCAAACCTACATGGTTAATATCTTTTCCAAATTCTATTTATAAACTAAGTTTATAAAATAATTGGTATCCAGAATAATTACGTATACAAAACCAAAATTAAATCTACATAATTGTACATATTATAAATCAACTATGTATATGAGTGAGCTCTCATCCTTTTATTATGGCCCTGTAATACCTCTATAGTAGAGGTACTCAGCATCTTGATACTACATGTAGGTGCGTCAGCTAAAGACCTGTGCAAAGATCTAGGTTTTTCACCTAGTATTGTAGCAACTCGCCAGCAATCTAAACTATTATGATGCAATAATGGAACTTAAGCGTGTGATCCTATCATATGTACAACATGTAATAACTCATAATAATCATGTATCCATGAATCAAATCATGTTTTAAAATCCAACTTAGCATTATTTTGAGATTTATTATAACATGGAAAGTACACCGCTATTTCGCCCCGCAATGACAATATAAAATATGTAAAATAATCCGCACAGTCAAATCCCAATATAATCCAATAATTTTCAACAATTTGCTAAACCATCGTGAAATCACAATTTTTCATAAATAAATTTTAATGCAAATATAAATCAAACACATATAAAATCAGGTAATTAAACCCCTACCTCGTTTTGATAATAATACCAAGCCAACGACACTCGAATAAACTCTTATTGTCACTCGAGTATTTGAATGGCAGGTTCTGAATTCTAGTAAGTCTATTTGAAAAAATGACTTTTCCACTAGAGCCTCAAATAGAGAAACAGAGGTCACCACTAAATTCAAAACACCCACAAATGCTAAGTTAGACATATACATTGTCAAAAACAGACTTCAACACAAGACCGGTCTGTGGCACGTAAAACGGTACAATTTTAGCGCCACGAAATTTTAATTTTTGTGCCACGAAATTCTAATTTTTGTGTCACTATGAAATATAGTCATATTTTAATTTTATATCAAATTTCTTATCTCGATCTCACTGAGTCCAAATTCGAAGTTAAAACTCAGTTTCGAGGTCCCAAGCATAAGTTACGCTTAAAAATCCGAAAATTACATAAATACCACATTTTAAAGGAATTTAGAAAAATATAATTTTTGTTGATTACTTTGCAAAAATCTCACTTTTTTGAGAAATTTATAAAATATTATTATTACATAATTATTTTAGAAAATATCACTTTTGAAAATAATTTGAAAAACTATCAACTTCATTGATTAATTGTTAAAATATCAATTATTATATTTGTAATAATATTTCAGAAATAAATAATTTTCTAATATCAGCCCAATTCCCAAATCTGAATAGTAACAGATTCTAGTCTAACACTATTTAGTTTTACAAAAATATTACTTTTCGTTCTAAGTTAGAAGAATATCACGTTTTTTCTATTTAAAATATACCATACTATCAGATACCATTTTTACTTCTATCAATCGTAATTATTTATAGTTTTTTTTTTCACCTCATATATTTATCTTGGGTAAAATAATTATCTAACAAAAAATTTATGAAAATATCACTTTTTTACATAGTTGGTAAAAACAGTAAAAATAGTAAAAATTTACCGGAGATGAATTTTGATGTGCAACTACTTAGAGGTAGTTAGCAATGATGAAAGAAGACCATATACACTAGAGCTATTGAAAACGGAGGTCAGACGTCGGAAATTTCGTTGGAAACCCATGTTTTTGGCGCAATTTTTGGATGGCCGGATCTCAATCACCAGAGCTCCGATTCTGACGAAACTAGTGGGGTTCCAATTGCTGGCGAGTCCTCTTCGGTGCGGGGTGGCACGTCGTCAGAGCTGGGTGGCAGTAGCGGTGGCGGCGCAGTGGAACTCCAACAGAAATTGTTGTTTCCTTTTTTCTCTAAAGCCTCTCTTTGGAGAATTTGGGCTTCTGATGTCCTTTTAAGCCAAAAAAAAAAAAAAAGAATGAGCACAGTTGCAATTGAATACAATATTCTTGATATTTTGAATATTTAATTCCAGAAATCAAAAATTACAAATTTGTCATTCTTTGTAAAAAGTTCAAATTATCCTTAAAAAAATCAGCTTTTACTTGAGTCCTCTGTCCAAGTACATTGCTACTAAGTTCCAGTACTTCATAATCATAATCTTGTGAACGTGTGAGACAGTAATGTCTCTCTGCTGTTGTGTTTGCTTTTATAATCAATTATATGATATCAGTGTGTCCTGGGGGGGGAAAAAAAAACAAACAAAAATCAGCATATGGTATTGACAAAAACCGGTCCATGGTCTTTAATTTAATTAGTTAGCTTTTTAATGTTAAGCAATCGAATTAAATGATCTTCCTCACGATTAATATGACAAGCAAGTGAAAAAAATAGTGAAATAAGAGACATCAGTCGCGTTAAATTTTTTGATTAATTACCTAGAGCATAGTTGAAGAATACACAAATATTTCCCGTCAGTGTAATATTGTTTCAAGTCCTACTGAGGTCTGTGTTATATGTTGTTAAAAATTTTGGGATTATGATCGGTACAAAATTACTGATCCTACATTCAATTAGATGAAAATTAGTTTTTGGAAAAGAAACTGGACGTATAAATTTGACTATTTGTACAAGACCATCATGGAAAAGGAATTATTTTAACTTACTCTCTGCAATTAACTATGCTGACTCTTCTGTCTTTTTCTCGTTTATTAATTTGTTAGTGAAAAAAAAAAAAAGTCAATTGAAATTGGATTGTCTTATATTCATGTACGAAACAACGTGGTTAAGTTTTATTTTTTTTATTAAAAAAAATCAATTACGATGTGTCTCAAACTATAGACATACGCGGTTCGAGTTTAGATCGATGAAGGCAGAGTTAATTGTCCACTAATTCAATTTATTTTTTTCAAGAAAATTCAAATATGAGTTGTCTCGATAATTTTTAGTTATTTTTTTAGCTTCCTTCTGTTTGAAAACTCAGAGTTATTCCGCAGATGTGTTTAAACTATGGGAATTTTCTTCTTTTGGCTGCAACGAAAAATATGGTTTTTGGTTTTTGGTTTTTGGTTTTTGGTTTTTTTTTTTTTTTTTTTTTTTTTTTTTTTTTTATATAAACGGACTTCTCGAGAGAATATCATTAATCGAATCAAAACCTTCAAATTACAATGTAAGTATAAGAATTATAATTTCAAACTCTTCAAAGAAAGAAGATGAAAAATGGATCACAAATACAATTTCAAACAAATATATGAGTTACTCTAATTTTTCAAAAAAAAAAAAGAGATAATAAGGACCATCAGCATTCTATTGCTTTCAATACTTAGAAAAAGAGATAACAAGGACTACTAAAAATTTATTGTCTTCAATACTTATTCCTAGTTACATTTTTGGCAGAGTAAACCATATGAGGCCAGTATTAATTGAAATCTATGCGTGTGAAAAAAAAAAACAAAAAAAAAACTTGGCCTCTAGATCTGAGAATAAATCTCATATTTAAGATCGGGACCAAACTAAAATTCACACTAAAAGTGGTACTACAAACCAAATTTAGATTGGACTTATCAAAATTTAAAAAGAAAAATAAAAGAGAAACAGAAAGGAAAATGAAGAAGATGGTGAGGAGAAAAGGCCAAAGAAGGAGAATGAGAAAATTTTTTCTCTGGTCTCCAAACAGGATAGCTCTGATTTTTTTGTTAGAAGAAAATACAAGTAAAAAGAGAGACTAAATGTTTTTTTCTATATGTTTTCAAAATACTGAAAAATATGGTTAGAGCTAATTAGTTCAAGAATACATGATTACTTTTCTTTCGAAAATTCTTTTTATTTTAATTGTTTCCTCTTCAAATTCCACGGAATTCCTTTGCTAGATCATATTCATATAACATGCGCTGAGCGCGTGACAACCTCATGTGATTCATCAGGGAAAGCTTGACAGCCTCAGGATAGTGTAATTACTATAATCTCATACCTTCCTTTATCCTTCTAATTTCTTCCAATGGGGAAAAAAAAAGTTACCTTTCAGTTGTCTGCGGACCAAATTCTTGGCATTTTGAATGTCAGGAATCAAAATGAGAGATTGAAGTGATTATTTTAGAGACTAAAATGAGAATAATCCTATGTTTTCTTTTATCAGCAATTATGAGAAATGTGCCATGTGTATTGTGCATAGTACACTGTTGGAGTTTAGAGGAAGACTTTGTCAAATAGGAAATCAAACATGATTTATTTCATAACCTTATTGTTTGGAATACTTACATTCACATCCTTTGAGGATCATAATGAGATACACTGAATCAAACTTACTTATGTTGATACCCTTTGGGATTGTTAAAAAAAAATAAAAACAAAGAAAAAAGCATCAGATAAATTGTTTCAATTGAGCTGTATTATTATTTTAATTTAATCTAATATAATTGATTTCTTTAGAACCTTTAAATCTTTTGGACTTTTTTTAACAATACAGGGATATGTCTATAACCAAAAGAAAATAAAAATGAAACAATTCATCAAAAGTCTTAAACATTTACCACTATTAATTTTGTTTAAAAAGAAAAAATCAAATACTATGGACGCTCACAATTCGCATATTTGCAAATAAAATATTTCAAGCTTAATTTTGTAGCTAAGTGCTTCAACGAGAATACTATATTTGTATCATTGAAAGTTGTATCAGCATACATATATGCTTAAATACATTTATGTTTTAAAAAAATTGCTATGCACCATATCATATACATTGTAAAATCCTAAATCTAGTAAGGGTAATTAAGTAATTTTGATTCAAGGGTAGTTTGGTAATTCTATATTTTTTAAAATTATTTTAAATTAAATTATTGGTGTTGAATCTAGACAAAATAAAGTCTAAGTGCATTTAGGGCAAAAGTGATAAAGAAATTACAAACCGGGGACAAATGTATAATTAAGGATGGACTAAAGTGAAAGAATCTTTTTAAAATTTGTAGCCAAAATGGAATTTCAGAAACTTTTTCGGTCAAACCAGATTACGCCACGTGTCCCACTACTATAGTTTCCGAAAATTGCATATAAATTCCCCAACTCTTTCTTCTTGCTCATCGAAGTCCCCCGAATCCTCTCCATTGTCACTGTTCATTCGCCGAGCAACTAGCTGCCACCATGCCTGACGCGCCCACCTGCTGTGACCGGAAGACGCCGACGAAGCCACGCCTACAACCGCCGTCTAGATTCGCCGCCCCTCACCAGAGAAAAAGTGATCCGAAGTTTGCGCTATCGGAACGGAAAATCGTCCGCCGTTTCCTCCTACGACGTCCGATCAACTCACCGTCACTGCTGTTGAACTCATCTCGACTCCATCTTTCATTTCTGACCACTCTCGGCCTCTAACTTGGCTCCGGTGAGAAGTTGACTACTGTAGAAATCTTATAATATTAAATTTTGTGGTATTTTCATAATTATTTCGGAATTGAGTTATTTATCCCGAAAAAATTTACCACGTGAAAGAGAAATTTGAAACATGAAATTTTATGATTTTGAAGTATTGAAACGATAACCGGAAGATCATTAATTATCGAAATAAAAATATGGCATTTTTTCTAATTATTTTCCAAATGTGGTATTTTTATAATTTTCGGATTTTTGAGCCCATTTAATGCTCGGGGTCTCGAAACTGAGTTCTGACTTTGAATTTGGACTCAGTGNTCATCAGGGAAAGCTTGACAGCCTCAGGATAGTGTAATTACTATAATCTCATACCTTCCTTTATCCTTCTAATTTCTTCCAATGGGGAAAAAAAAAGTTACCTTTCAGTTGTCTGCGGACCAAATTCTTGGCATTTTGAATGTCAGGAATCAAAATGAGAGATTGAAGTGATTATTTTAGAGACTAAAATGAGAATAATCCTATGTTTTCTTTTATCAGCAATTATGAGAAATGTGCCATGTGTATTGTGCATAGTACACTGTTGGAGTTTAGAGGAAGACTTTGTCAAATAGGAAATCAAACATGATTTATTTCATAACCTTATTGTTTGGAATACTTACATTCACATCCTTTGAGGATCATAATGAGATACACTGAATCAAACTTACTTATGTTGATACCCTTTGGGATTGTTAAAAAAAAATAAAAACAAAGAAAAAAGCATCAGATAAATTGTTTCAATTGAGCTGTATTATTATTTTAATTTAATCTAATATAATTGATTTCTTTAGAACCTTTAAATCTTTTGGACTTTTTTTAACAATACAAGGATATGTCTATAACCAAAAGAAAATAAAAATGAAACAATTCATCAAAAGTCTTAAACATTTACCACTATTAATTTTGTTTAAAAAGAAAAAATCAAATACTATGGACGCTCACAATTCGCATATTTGCAAATATAATATTTCAAGCTTAATTTTGTAGCTAAGTGCTTCAACGAGAATACTATATTTGTATCATTGAAAGTTGTATCAGCATACACATATGCTTATATATATTTATGTTTTAAAAAAATTGCTATGCACCATATCATATACATTGTAAAATCCTAAATCTAGTAAGGGTAATTAAATAATTTTGATTCAAGGGCAGTTTGGTAATTCTACATTTTCAAATTATTTTAAATTAAATTATTGGTATTGAACCTAGACAAAATAAAGTTTAGGTGCATTTGGGGCAAAAGTGATAAAGAAATTACAAACCGGGGACAAATATATAATTAAGGATGGACTAAAGTGAAAGAATCTTTTTAAAATTTGTGGCTAAAATGGAATTTCAGAAACTTTTTCGGTCAAACCAGATTACGCCACGTGTCCCATTACTATAGTTTCCGAAAATTGCATATAAATCCCCCAACTCTTTCTTCTTGCTCCTCGAAGTCCCCCGAATCCTCTCCACTGTCACTGTTCATTCACCAAGCCACCAGCCACCGCTATGCCCGATGCGCCCACCTGCTGTGACCGGAAGACGCCGACGAAACCACGCCTACAACCGCCATCTAGATTCGCCGCCCCTCACCGGAGAAAAAGCGATCCGAAGGTTGCGCTACTGGAACGGAAAATCGTCCGCCGTTTCTTCCTCTGACGTCCGATCAACTCACTGTCACTGCCGTTGGACTCATCTCGACTCCAACTTTCATTTCCGACCACTCTCAGCCTCTAACTCGGCTCCGGTGAGAAGTTGACTACTGTAGAAATCTTATAATATTAAATTTTATGGTATTTTCATAATTATTTCGGAATTGAGTTATTTATCCCGAAAAAATTTTACCACGTGAAAGAGAAATTTGAAACATGAAATCTCATGATTTTGAAGTGTTGAAATGGTAACCGGAAGATCATTAATTATCGAAATGAAAATGTGGTATTTTTCTAATTATTTTCCAAATGTGGTATTTTTATAATTTTCGGATTTTTGAGCCCATTTAATGCTCGGGGTCTCGAAACTGAGTTCTGACTTTGAATTTGGACTCAGTGAGGTTGGAACATAAATTTTGATATAAAATACCACTATTTTCTAAAGTGGCACAAAAATCGAGAAAATAGCTTGTGAATTGCACCGTTTTGCATGCCACGGCCGGTTCTGCACCGAAACCCATTTTCGACGAACTTCATATCTAACCCAATATTTTTGGGTGTTCTGAATTCAGTGATGACATCTATTTCTCAATCTGAGACTCGGTTTGAAAAGTCAACTTTTCAAGTGAACGTGACGAGAATTAAAAACGACTGTCTGAACAACTAGGTGATCAATTGAGGATATTTCTAGTGTCGTTAGTTTAGCATAGCTATTATTTCGAGGTAGGGGATTCAATTTTCTTGTTTTTTATTATTTTCATTAAAATTGGAATTTGTTCTGAAAAATGAAATTTCGTGATGTTATTAAATTGAATTATTTGAATAGTTATTTTAATGAACTATGAATTTGTGAAGCATTGTGGACTGCTCTAGATATTTTTACATATGATTTTGTACAAGTTTTTATATTTGGGATTTGGTAAAACCATAGAAACTATACTTTTGGATTTTTAAGTACAAAATGGATTTCTAATTAAAAATCAGAGCATGTCTAGAATGTTAAACCACTGCATGGTTGTTTGAGACTCCATATATTGCACATTTTATATGATCATGCATGAGGGTCGTCTTAGGCATCACGGTGTTGTAGTAGGCAGACTAGTACACCCGCCTTCGGTGAGAGCCCGCAAACTCGCGCGGGGTTTGTTTTCTGACTATCTCCATTCAGTAGGCGTAAGCATTCGGTGCCCTTCCGGTTTGGTAGGATTAGACACATGGGTGTCTCTCCGGTTTCCAAAGATAGATGTCAGGTAGGGAGCACTCAATACATGTAGTATAAGTTGCTCTAGTCATGATGAGAGGATGAAAGCTCATGTGATGTGTTGATTTATGTGACATGCATTATGCTTATTTTATTAAGACTTTTATATGTTTTGACCTGAATATCTGGTTTTGGTTTTTAGCATGGTTTTCTGTAAATTATTTAAATCCTTAATATTTATAGAAATCCTTTCCAGCACTATTAATCATGCAGATGTTTTGAGAATTATAAAAAGACTTTCCTAAAAAGGGAAACTGGATAACCTACTGGGCATTTTATGCTCACCCTCTCTACTTTCTCCACAGCTAGTGTCCAGTGTAACATTGATGATCAACAAGCGGGATAAGAAGCTATCTTTCACTTGTAGTTTGTGACTTGGTAATGCTAGGAGTGTGAATTTAAGACATGTATTTAAGTCTTGTTAAATAAATGGATTATGCTAGTATTCAAATTAAGTGTGTTACTTTGAATATGTCTGTAAACTATATATGCCATACTAGCTTGATGTTGAGGTGTGAATGATGATGCTTAGTGAACTATATGAAATTTATCTTTTCTAAAAATTTTTCAGTCTGTGTTTATTGGTGACTATGAACTGTGAGATAAGTTCACTTGTTAGAATTCCAAATACTTTTGTTTATCGTGCCATTTTAAAAATTTAAAACCCTTTTAAGTATATATATATATATATATATATATATTTAAAAAAAAAACTAAAGAATTTCTAATTCTAGTGAAATTCCTCTTCTGCCATTACTCCGGGATTTGAGTCGTGCTAGAAATTATAGTATCAGAGCCAGAGATTTAGATACCTCGGACATAGCACCATTAAACTAAATTGAAATTATTTTTATGACGAAATGCATCATTATCTTACTAATAGTTTGGTATATCATTTCAGACTTTCAAAGATGCCTCCTAAAAGAGCTCTAAGGTGCCAACCTGGTGCTAAGTCCCCTCTAATTCCACAAGACTTCAACCAAGTTTTTGAAGTAATGCGTCATGCTTTCCTTGAGATGCAAGGTCCTAACCATCAGCCTCGACCTCAACCACAGCAAGAGCGTCAACCCGATCAAGCTGACCATCTTTAAAAGTTTATGCGCCTTAAGCCTAGACAATATGATGGAACCCCATACCCACTATTTGTCAACGCATGGTTGCATGAGATGACACGACACTTTCGGACCCTGGGTACTCCTAGAGAGTTATGGGCTATGTTACTATCCCTCGCTTGACGGGAAATACTATCCGTTAGTGGGAAACAATTGAGGTTATACAAAATGTAGAGAGTATAATATGGGAAGAATTTAAGAGACTCTTCAAAGTACATTATGCAAATGATGATCAACAAGCTGAAGTGATTGGTCGTTTTGAGAGACTTACTCAGGGGAATAGAACAGTAAACCAATACATGATGGAGTTCACAGAATTGGCAAGCCTTGCCTTAGTCCAGCGGTGAGTGACACTTACCGAATTGCGAAGTTCAAGAATGGTCTGAATCGAAACATCCACAACTGTATTACTATTTACTCATTTGCCACTCTTTCTGAAGTAGTGTTAGCTGCCCAACGAGCTGAAGCCATAGAAAATGAGTAGGGTGCAAGAAAGAATAAAAGCAACGAGAGAAAAGTGAACAAGAGGAACCAAGGACAATGGTCTGCCTAAAGATCACCAAATAGCGAAAGTTACACTAGTAGTGGTTCATCAAGTAAAAGGAGGTTCACTCCCTATACGTGTTACCATTGTGGTCAGCAGGGCCATAAAAGGAATGAGTGCCCAAAACGTCTGTAGAAATCCCCTCTTTCTCAGGGAGGACCACTTGAAAGTTATTCTGGTTCAGCACCTCCCCAGAACACTCAAGCTAGGTCTCAACAATCTCAGGGTATTTCTCAAGCTTTTTCATCTCCACCACTTTACCAGCACCAATATCACCCCCAGGGTTATACTCAGAATTTCTAGACTCCTCAGGCTTCAGGGAGTCAAGGAGGGTGTGGATATGGTAGCAATGGTCCGAGATCTAGCAGTAGTCATCCTCGACAAGGAAGAGGCAATAAAGGAAAAGGAGAAGTCACTAGCCAAGTTTATGTAATTTCTGGAACTGATGGTACCAATGAACACATTGGCCGAGGTGTTATTGACGGTATGGTTCTTATTTCATATTCTTAGGCACGTGTTTTGTTTGACACTGGTGCATCTCATTCATTCATATCCTTATTGTTTGTTTAACTTTTGGGGTTGGAATTTTCTGAGTTGGATTATGCCTTGATTTTGGGAACACCTTTAGGTATCCTATTGGGTATTTTATGCTCACCCTCCCTACTTTCTCCACAGGTGGTGTCCAGTGTAACATTGACGATCAACAAGCAGGATAAGAAGCTATCTTTTACTTGTAGTTTATGACTTGGTAATGCTAAGAGTGTGAATTTAAGAAATGTGTTTAAGTCTTGTTAAATAAATGGATTATCCTAGCATTCAAATTAAGTGTGTTACTTTGAATATGTCTGTAAACTATATATGCTATACTAGTTTGATATTAAGGTGTGAATGATGATGTTCAGTGAACTATTTGAAATTTAGTTTTTCTAATAATTTTTCAGTCTGTGTTTATTAGTGATTATTGTCATGACCCGAGGCCGGGGTCAATGGCAGAATAGGTATTTCATAAATTAGAAATACCAAAAAAAAAACTAAATAAAAAGACTCAATTCATTCAAAATTTTGCCCCGGGACTCTAAGCTTTCAAAACTGGCCTCAACAAAATATTTAAACGAAAATAAAATCCCATAGTTATGCGTCACTCATTCAATATAGACCGTAAACAAAATAATTGTTTTAATAGTCATACATCATAAATCATCTCACACTCAAACTTAGACTTAAGTAATACAAACCATGTCCAGATTTTATATTCTAATTTATAAAGTTTAATGAAATCCAAATTCCTACTCAACTTTAAATATTTCACAAGTCTCGTAGGAAATTACCAAAA
>JXTB01000844.1:0-14640 GCA_002914805.1 Parasponia andersonii | reverse complement strand
GCATCAGGTTCATCGTTAGGGGGTTGAGGACGGCTTGAATGTGCCTGCATTCCCCCGGAGAGCTGAAGATTATGATCCCCTCCAGGCTTTTGAGCTGCCCAGATGACAGGTGCGGCTCAAACCTGCTTTCTTCTGCTGAGGCTGCACAAGACAAAGTAACATGAGCAATAATATTGGGAGAGGACACAGACCCAAAGATCATGGCCTAATACTTACTCTGCAGGAAGACTGAGGGGACTTGAAAATGCTCTCCGTTCACCCAAGGGGAGCACCACGCCTCTCCAACAGCATAAAGCCTGGCGTGAGAGTCCCATTATTTGTCTGACCGTAGCAACCTCCAAAAGATGTGGCACCCAGGCAGCGGCTGGAGATAGAAGGTAGGCTAGGAGCACTTCTTAGGGATAAGAATGAGCTTATAAGCATAAAAGACCACCTCCAGGTCGATATGCATGTTATAGATAACTGACAGGGCAGAAAGCCCCATCAGAATCATAATCTCGTTTGCATTCAGCTGCATCGGATGGATTCCCATCAAGGCAAAAAATTGGTGGATTAGGGGAGGAAGAGGGAATCGCAGATAGTCCAGATGCTTCCTGCCCAAGATGATGGAACCCTCGGGGGCACAAGGGCGAAGGTACCAGTCTACAGGGCCCTCAACTCATTAAAGCGTCACTCCTCCGGGGAGGCAGAGCTGCCTCCTCAGTGAATCTAATTCTGAATCCAGAGCGGGTTGCAATTCCTGGTTTTGATTTGAAGCCATTGTTTCGAAACGCGACTGGAAGAGTGAGAGTCTTTAGAAGAGAAGGAAGCAGAAACCCTAGGATGTTATGAGGTTGGAATGATTGAAAATTTTGGTAAAATGGCAAATGAACACAATTACGGTTTTTATAGGGGAGAAGCTGAAGAGTTTTTCTGGAAAAGGAAAGAATAAAGGAAATCGAGCAGTCAGAACTTCAAAATTCAAACAGATCTCGTGATGAGGGATGGCGTACCTCCGCATCGAGAAGAAGGAACCACGTGCGTCCCCCAGATTGGAGGAACGGAGAGACGATTTCCCCACTTGATAGACACGAATCCATCAAGTAGGGAAATGGAAGGCCACGCGGATCGCACATGATCTCACAATCGGCCATTGGGCCGTCCGAGGTTAGGGCCGAGTCCATCACTGACCCCGGACAGTTTGGCCCAGTCTGACCCCAACCTCGACAGCTGGGGGTCGGAAGCCCCAAGGGTCTGCCATCTGGGAACAGCGGCCCTTACCTCAACAGTCGGGAGGATTAGAAGCCCCAAGGGTCTTCCGACCGAATACAGTGGAAAGCAACTCACGGCTCTAGACCCAGACAGAGCATTTAATGCGATCCTGGGTAGGTGTGTGCCAGGGACAAGCCGTCCTGACAAAACAGCAATTTACCCAGATCTTACTCCTGACAAATTGAAGCCGAAGGAGGCGGCGAAAATCAGGCCACGGCAGCACAGAGGAGATCGCCGAAATCTCGGCTTGTGACTGCTGAAAAAGATTTTGAGGTGAAAGATACTCAGTCCTGAGATTGAGAACCACGCGGTTCACTATCTCAGTACTATATATATAAGAGCCATGCGTTCCTGAGAGGGGCATGTACGCTTAAACATAGATATATATATAGAAAAGTCTGTTAACAAGAAACAGATAGATATTCATACTAAAATATTTTCCTTGCTACCCTGTATCAAAGATAAACCACTGACTTAAGCATCGGAGAGTCTTTACAAGTAGCCACTCCCGCCTCTCCGATCTTGCTTGGAGTTCAGAAGACTTTAGGACAGCAAGGGCACGTGGACAGTTGGAGAATACAGCATCAGCAGTTCGAGACACGTGGACGACTGGTGAGAAACCGCTCCAATAACTATACACAAGTTTCTTTTTTTTTTTTCTACTTAATCCTCGTAGATACATTGAAAGATACACTAATGTAGTTATGTTTTGCTTGTGTATCCTCCAACTTTTGATGCTAATGTCGTGTTGCGACTTGCCACACAAGCTATGTAAGCATGATTAACTCCTCCATGGTACTGTTATTGATATTTGACACTACACAATGTTAAGTGACATCGGCAGGAGAAAATTGCTTTTGATTCATGACGTTGTCTCCAATGAGCCACCCAACTCATTTTTCATATTAACGAATAGGAAATATTGAAGCTAAACCAGAATTAATTAATTAATTATGGCTATTAAACCATCTTAGTCGATCCACGGCTAAACTAATTCCTATGGCGGCACTAGACAACTTTGGTATATGAAGCCCTCGTGCACGGCAAGATTAATTAATGGATTAATTTACCGGTTCTTTTAACTTTCCCCTTGTAAGAATTACTCCACTTCTTGTATGGGTCGGTCAATTTATAATTAATTACACTTTTAATGGTGTTTGACTTCACAATAATGACGTTTTCGTTTTACTATAACCTATGGTTTTTTTCTTCCATCCATTTATCTTGTGTTATGAACACTTCTCCAAAGAGGAAGACTTTATCAAAGAGTGAAAGTTTCCGAGTAACTACATTAATATGTCATACTATTTCTTGTATAAGATCTTCAATTACCGAGCAGTACTTAGCATTCTTGTTTTTAGGGGATTAAAATTTTTAATTAGTTGTAAGTTTAGATTTTGCTAATTAACATACCTTTTCCGATAGATAATCAAAGCTCCTATATATTTGTTTAACAATATTTTTGGATGTATTGGAGAAATTAGCTAGTACACAAATCTGGCTTTTGTCTTTTGGAAGATCTGTATTATACGTTTTTTCTTTAGATCGCTTTATTCTAAAAATAAATCTCATACATTCAACATAACTAACCTGTATCAATGTTTTACCATTTTCGAAGGTATCTAATATGCCAGAAACATATAATAGTAACACAAAACTTACCGTTTAATAACGACTCTTCCTATGTTTGTATATATAATGTATTCTTGTATGTTTAATTTGTCATAAACATCGTAAACGTAAAACGTTTCTAGTACATGCTGAATTTTTCTTCATTTTTATATTTTCTCTTTCACGGTTGAAAATTAGGATCAAAGTCAGTTTTAGAATAATTGACTTAACAACTGTATAACCTTCGTTTATATGATATGCCGCGATAATAACATTTTGTTTCCAATAAACTTATCTTGGAAATTTTTTTTGCTTATTAATTGACTTCCCTAGGGCATATTTTCCAAACGATGGAAAATGGAAAGAAAATGAGGCGCAGAAGGATTATTAAATACTCATTTGGCGCCTGCTAACCAATCTCTATGTCTTCTATCTTTTTCTGCCTTCTTTTTCTTCGTCTTACTGCTCATTTTTTTTGTTAGAGTTTATGACCTGAATTTTATTTATCTCAGCCCAAAAGCTTCGCAGTGCGATATATGTGGCATTTTTATAATTGGAAGAAATTTTAAGATCTGTGGTGAAAGCAGAAGGATCGAGCTGATAGACTAGCCCATTTGTGGTAGCTAGGTATCAAGCAGGCTGTATGACACATGTAGTGCCAACACCTTAGTTTCCATTCGAGTCAGTTGTCTCGATGGCTAGATAAGTTGTTTGGCTTACGTATGCAGTCTTATCCCTATTCCTCTTCGGTTGGTTCTCATAACTTGTTCCATTCTTTTCATTTCTAATTGTTTAGCCAAATTTGATGTTTATACTAAGTGAATGTATGAGGATGTGTTTTCTACTATTTGAGAATTTGATGCATAAACAGGACTCTTTGATTCCTAAGGAGAATATCTGTTAAAGATTTAAATATTTAGAATTTTGATTAACTTGTAACTCAATTTTTAGACTTTTCGACTCAAGATTTATGAACTTTGTTTTAATCAACATTAGAGTTTTTATTAAACCAAGTTTTGGTATAACTTGATTATATTTTTCTTGAATTTTAATTAGTCTATCTACTTTTATAGATCAAACTAAGGGTAAACTCCTTATATAGAATTTTTAATGATTTGAGGACCAAAATGCAAAATTCTAAGTACTTAGTTTTTTCCAAATTTTGTAAAATCCTTTATTTATACTAATTTACACTCAAAATTACCAAAAATTACGACCTTAGATTTTGGGTCATGACAATTGGTAACCTCATAAATCTAACTTATTTGAATATGTCTAATGCAGGTTTCAGTGGGGCAATACCCCTCGAAATATCAAACCTAAGATTATTGGTCACTCTTGATCTTTCTTCCAAGGTAAACAAAACATTTGGTAATTATCTAACACTTGAGATATCAAATTTGAGCATGCTGGTTGAGACCTTCTCGCAACTCGAAGAACTTTATCTTGATGGTTTACCTGTGTATGGGAGTGAATGGTGCGAGGCCTTATCGTCTTCGCTTCCTAATCTGCGAGTTTTGAGCTTGTCCAGGTGTTTTCCTTCTGGCCCAATTGATCTTTCCCTCAAGAAGCTCCGGTATTTGTCAGTGATTCACTTGGATGGCAACAACTTCTCTGCATTGTTTCCAGGTTTCGTTGCAAATTTCCCAAATTTGACTTCCTTGCAACTCTGTTCAAGCGGATTGTATGGAACATTTCCAACAGAAATCTTCCAGGTGCGCACCAACACTGCAGACAATTAATATATCGAAAAATGAATTACTCAGAGTTTCTTCGCCAGAATTTCCCAAAAATAATAGCGCTCTTCAGAGTCTGGACGTGAGTTTCACAAGTTGTTCAGGAAAAGTAAGTACATCTATTGGTCACCTTCGAAACTTATCCAGATTAGTGCTTTATCATTGCAACTTTACAGGAGTTCTTCCAAATTCTTTGGCAAAACTCACCCAACTTGTTTATCTAGATTTATCATATGATCATTTTTTAGGTCCATTCCCATCATTTCATACGTCCACCAAGAAACTTAATTGGATAGACCTCTCTCATAATGGTTTAACTGGTGAAATTTCAGCCGCTCACTGGGAAGGCCTTATGAACCTAGTTCTAATTAACCTACAAAATAATTTTCTCAACGGGAGTATTCCCTTGTCTCTGTTCAAGCTCCCATCATTGCGACCTCTATTTCTCCGTTTAAAGCTCCGGTGGAAAAGTCACTTTTTCAAGTGGACTTACTAGGATCCGAAAACTACTATTCAAACACCCAAGTGATCAATATGAGTTTTTTCGAGTGTCATTAGCTTAGTATTATTACCATATTGAGGTAGGGGTTCAATTATCTGATTTTATATCTGTTTTGATTTATAATTGCATTAAAACTTATTTATAAAAAATCGTGATTTCACGATTGTTTGACAAATTATTGAAAATTATTGGATTGTACTAAGATTGGACTGTGTGGATTATTTTACATATTTTTATATTGTGATTATGGAGAAAAATAGTAATGTGCTTCTCATGTTACAGTAAATCCTAGAATAATACCAAATTGGATTTTAAAGAATGATTTGATTCATGGATGCATGGTTATTGTGAATTGTTACGTGTTGTACATACTATAAGATCACACATTTAAGTTCCATTATTGTATCAAGGTAGTTTAGATTGCTGGCGAAATGCTGCAATGCTAGAAGAAAGACCTAGGATCCTGCGCAGGTTTTTGGTTAATGCACCTACGGTAGTGTCAGGATGCTAGGTACATCTGCTACAGAGGTATTACGGGACCGTGATGGGAGGATGAGAGCTCACTCATGTACATAGTTGATTTATGATATGTCCAATTATGTGGATTTGATTTTGGTTTTGAATACGTAATTATTCTTGATACCAATTGTTTTATAAACTTGGTTTATAAATGGATTTTGGAAAAAATATTAACCATGTAGGTTTGGTAAAATTACATCTATTCAAAAAGGTAATTGAATTTCTACTGAGCATATGAATGCTCACATCCCTTACTTCTCCCACTTTCAGGTGTATGTCTAACTAAGATAGTAATCTCGGTGGTCAGATGAGTTGCATAGCTTGTACAAACAATTCCAATCTAAATCTCTGGTGGGTGTTCGTACTTTGTTATCATTCTTTTCTTGTTCAGTTATTTAGCCAAGATTAGTAAGTCGATGTATGATGATGATTTTGTTATTAAATTGAGTATTTAAAACAATAAGTGATCTTATGTAACATATTTTAGACATTGAACTAAATATTTCAGTTAAATTCAATTTACTAAAATTTATGACTTTTCAACAAGTTCTAAAAGAGATAGTTGAAAATTTTCTTAAACTTTGATAAGTATTTCCATTATGAAATTAAAACTAATAAGTGTTTTAATGAATAAGAATTTATAATTATTTGAGGATCAAAACGAAATTATCTAATATTTGATTTCTCTTAAATTTTGTAAAATTAATATTTTATTATATTTTCACTTAAAATAACTAAAAATTACGGTTTTGAATTTTTGGTCGTGATAAATAGGTCCTCTTGCTTGGAGAGGATCTCCACCTTTCGAGTCCTTGTACTCTGCTCCAACATGTTTCACGGAAGAATTGTATGTCCCGGTACTAAAGGAATTTGGTCGATGCTTCAAATGTTCAACATACCGGGAGAAATGGCAAGAGAATGGAAGGCAATAATAATGAGTCCAGTTTGTATATAAGTGCATCTAGTATCTCCTAGTAATTATAATAATAATTTTGTGAACATTTGATACACGGATGTTTCTCTTCTGTTGCGTTTGCTTTTGTATTCAAATATATTTGTATATTATTAAACCATGTTCAAGAATAAAACTAGTTTTTTTTTTCAATTATATATTTTTTTCAGCATCTGGGGTTGGCAAAAACCCATCCGTATTCTCATTTAACTTTTTCATAAATATCCTAAGAACGGCTCTATTGCAATCCTTTAAACACTTGAAAAATTTTCGTGTCTTATCGCAATAGTTTACTATCCATTACATTCTCAAAAAAAAAAAAAAGATAAAAAAGGTTTACTAGCTATCCATTAGTTTGTATTAAGAACCCGACTCTTTATCGTCTTGTTCTCCATTTTTATTGCATTAATTCCATTGTTTATTAGGAAAGAGGAGAAGTCATTAAGTTAACAATAACGGTTTTGCAGCTAAAAGAAAAGGAGCATCAGCAAAGTTTGAATTAGAGAATGCAATAAAATAAAAGATATTATTTATCCTTCAAATATTATATAATACACACTTTTTATTGTTCAGGTTCAAACTGTATATTAATTATTAGGAAAAAGGGAAAAAACTGTATAATGAATTATTCTTAAAAAAAGAAACTGAAAAAACAAAGTTATATGTGATTAAGAAATTGCATTTATATGTATTATATCCTTTTAAAAAATACACACGATTAAGAAATGTACATAAGAATATAGTTAATGAAGAGAAAAACATGATGTCTTGGCGAAATAAAAACAAATAGATATCAATAATTTTAAATTAGAAAAATATCATCTCGTTACAATCATCAATTTTTTTTTTAAAAAAAGGTACAATTAAAATTATTAGTAGAATCAAAATCTTTGATATTCACAATTATGATTTCTTAATATATGAAATAATTCCGATTTTCAGATGAGTATTGGACATGTGAAGGGTATACTTTTTAAAAAAAAGATTTTATTGTTTAAAGGTAGATGAGAGTACTTATGCCAATTTATATGAGTAGTTTTTCATGAATAAATAATAAATCAGAAATAGGTAGAGAAAGAAAAAAAAATAGGCCACCCAATAACCTAATTAAATTACGAGATCTTAGTCACTATTATCATATTATAATCAAGTAATAAAATGTGAAATAACAGCCATCAAATAATGAAATTTTGCAGAATTATCTAAGAGATTAATTAGTTGAATAATACACAAGTATTTCTTTCCAAATATATATGATTTTTTAAGTCCTATTTAGGTGTGTGTGTGTGTGTTTATGTTGCTGAAAAAAAATTCGGGATTAATCTGTCCAAAATTACTGATGCTAAATTTAATTAGGCGAAAGTTAGATAGCGGGAAGAAAAAAATTGAGCGTATAAATTTGACTATTGTACAAGACCTTGAAATAGTTATTTTAATTTGCACGGCAATTACCATGCTGTCGTTCCCTTTTTCAAAACTTGTTTATTCTTTCATTATAACAAAAAAAAAAAAACAAATTTCAATTAAAAGTCTCATTTCATACAACAAACAACATGTGTCACGACCCAAAACCCGGGCTAGTGGCAGAAGGCGAATTTCACAAAGCTGAAAATTCCTTAATTTATTTGAAAAGTGTCAAAAGTTCTAGTTTTTATAAAAACAGTTCATTTAAATAAAATAATCGGAATTCTATCCCATGAACCACTCCCACAGTTCGTATACACCACCAAACATAAATTGAACAATTACTTAAAAACATGAAATTAATTTCATGACCCATCATCATCATCATTCACAATAGATGTCAAATACCAGAATGGCATAGATAAGTTTGCAGACAAAATAGAAAGCAGTAATCTTAGTTCAATGCTAACACACAATCCAAATAGTCCAAAGACTACAACAACAAACTCTTAGCATTACCAAGAGACGAACTGCAATCAGGATGACCTTTTACTCCTCTTGATCACCAAGATCGCACTGGACACCACCTGAGGAGGAAGGTAAGGGGGGTGAGCATACAATGCCCAGTAAGAAAATAGTTACCTCGAGGAAAAACATTTCAGTGATGGGAATCTCCTGCATGGTTAGTTCAAATCCAAAACATACACACATGTATATATATATATATATAATCCAGACCGGAAGTCAATATATATATAACAGTGTAATCAAAACCATCACTCCATATGCACATGACACAAATCAATCCATACCCATGAGCTCACATCCTCTCTTCTGTGAAAATCCAGGATGATGACACTAAGTGTACCTAACAGCCTGCCTAATACCTAAGCCCATACTCGGAGGGGATACCCATGTGTCGCCTACCAAACCTGGAAGGACAACCGAATTTCCTACACCTGCCAAATGGGGAGGTAATCAGAAGTAACAAGACCTGGCGCGAGTTTATAGACTTTCACCGACAGTGGGGCACGCAGCGCCATACTGTAAAACCCACGATGCTAACACGGTGCTCATGTATGATCCTATGATACGTGTAATACAGAACTGAAGTGTAAAAACTACTGTACTCTGGTTTTTCAGTAAAATATGCATAATAGGGTTTTATAGAAAAACGGGCAGCATAACGGCTCTATTTTTGATATACCCAAAATAACCTGCACACAGCAAATTCCCAGAGCAGTACCGTATATATCGTATAACCAGATTCCATCATATATGATTCAAATTATTAAAAACACGCTTGTTCTTATATGCTGCAGAAAATAAGTTTTAACTCAAAAACGGTATAAAACGAAGGTAACTAAACCCCTACCTCAACAGAATAGCGACATCACGCTATTAAGTCCTTAAGGTGTCGTTGACGATCGCCCGGAGGGTCGGGAACCAATTCCAAGCCCTCGATCGTCCTCGTGCGAAAACCAACTTTCTCATCGGAGCTTCAATTCCACAAACGGACCTCTTCATTGAATTCCTAGCATCCAAAATAGCTAGGTTAGACATATAACTTGTCCAATTCGGGTCCGGGTCCATACCGGACCGGTGGCACACAAAACGAGACAAAATCTCGACCGTCTGATCTCGATTTTCATGCCGATCACCAAACTACACAATGTATATATATCAAACTTCTCCATTTTCCGAGTACATTCCAAAAATGCAGTTAAAAATACAATCTAACGGTCGGATCGAGAACAACAACCAAAAACTCAAAATGACCAAAAATGGCAACTTTCAATCCGGGCAAAATGGAGTTGAGATATATATACCTTGATGATCCTTACGACGATACGAATCCAACGGGACTGGTTTGAGGCCGAAAGGTGGCCAGAATCGTCGCCGGTGACGGAAAAACTGAAGTGGGTCGAACCAGCTTCGATGGCGTTTCCCGGCGACACAGGCGGCGGCGGCGAAGAGCGGCGAAGCTTCGTGGAAGCTCGGCGAGGCGACGCCGGTCGGTGGGCAGCCCGGACGGTGGCTGGCGGCGGTTCTGCAGAGGTTCGGCCGAGAGGGAGAAGAGAGGAGAGAGAAAGAGAGTTTTCGAGGGAGGGAGGAGAGAGAAGAGAGAGAGAGAGGAAAGAGGATGGGCACGTCGCCCATTCTTATAGGGCTATGCAATTTTTCAAAAATTGCACATAAGTCTCCAAAATGTCAAATCTCTATCAATTTAGTCCTCAAAAATTTGCAATTTAGTCCCTCTGAACAAAATTTTTGCAAATTAGTCCCCACAATATTTTATCCGAAAAATTGGTAAAATATCCAAATTACCCTCGAAAATTCTGGGTTTTTACATTCTCTCCTCCTTATAAGAATTTCGTCCCGAAATTCAAAATACAAGTCAAGGTTCACATCATAATACAACTTCTAACTGAAAGTTAAACAAATGAGGGTACTTCTCGTACATCTCTGTCTTGAGTTCCCAAGTAGCCTTGTCCTCTTTGTGATGTTCCCAAAGCACCTTGACAAGTGATATCTCTCTGTTGCGAAGCACCTTCAACTCTCTAGCCAACAAGCGAACAGGCTGCTCTTCATAGGACACATCCTCTTGGATTGGTACATGCATGTACTAAACAACATGAGATGGGTCTGGCGTGTACTTCTTTAACATCGACATGTGAAACACATTATGCATGTGACCCAACTGTGCAGGTAGATTCAAGCGATACGCCACTGGTCCAATTCTCTCAGTGATCTCAAAGGGACCAATATACCTCGGAGCAAGCTTATCCTTAACTCCAAATCTTGTAACACCTCGCCTTGGAGTCACTTTCAAGAATACAGAATCAACAGTATCGAACTCTACCTCATGCCTCTTCGAGTCAGCATAACTCTTTTGGCGACTCTGAATCTCTTTGAGTCTCTCTTGGATATCCTTGATCTTCTCAGTAGTCTCTTCAATCAATTCAGGTCTGAAAGTAACATGATCTTCTGGTTCTACCCAACACAAAGGCGATCTACACGGCCTCCCATATAACACTTCATATGGAGCCATACCCACACTGGTCTGGTAACTGTTATTATAAGCAAATTCCACCAAAGGAAAATGATCATCCCAGTTCCCACCAAAATCCAGTATGCAATAACGTAGCATGTCCTCAAGAATCTGAATGGTCCTTTCGGACTGACCGTCTGTCTCAGGATGGTAAGTTGTACTGATATCTAACTGCGTACCAAACGCTTTCTGCAAGGCTCTCCAAAACTTAGAAGTAAACCTTGGATCTCTGTCAGATACTATGCTAGAAGGCACACCATGCAAGCGTATGATGTTCTCCACATACAGTCTACTGAGCTTAGAAAGAGAGTAGTCTATCCGGATCGGTATAAAGTGAGCACTCTTCGTTAACCGATCGACTATCACCCAAACTGCATCGTTCTTCCTTAAGGTCTTGGGCAAATTAGTCACGAAGTCCATCGTGATCTTGTCCCACTTCCACTCCGGAATTGGCAACGACTGAAGTAATCCAGCTGGCCTCTGGTGTTCAGCCTTGACTTGCTGACAAGTCAAACACTTAGCCATAAAGGTAGCTACATATTTCTTCATTCCTTTCCACCAATACTACCGTTTCAAGTCCCGGTACATCTTAGTACTACCTGGATGTACTACGAACCTTGATTTTTGAGCCTCTGATAGAATGGTTTCTCGAAGATTAGGGTCATTAGATATAGTCAACTTCCCATTGAAGAGCAAAACCCTTCACTGTTAGTGCTCCTACCATCTAACTGTTCACCATTCTGAAGTCGGTTCCAGGTTGTCCTCAACTCCCTGTCTTGCCACTATTTCTGCTAGACAGTTTGGAGAAGAGATGGTGAAATCACAATGTTGCTCAGGCAAGCAACCCCTTCATTCTCGAAATACTGCAAGTTGTAATCACCAATCGTAACTGAGTTTTTCCAATCTTCAAATACCAGTGCAGCTAGTGCACCACGAGGCTTCCTACTCAGTGCATCGGCTATAACATTGGCCTTACCAGGATGGTATTTTAGGTCAAAGTCATAATCCTCCATATACTCAACCCATCTTCGTTGTCTCAAGTTCAAATCCTTCTGGGTAAAGAGATACTTCAAACTCTTATGATCGGAGAATATGTCGAACTTCACACCATACAAGTAACATCGCCAAATCTTCAAGGCAAAGATCACTGCTATAAGTTCCAGATCATGTGTGGGATAGTTCCTTTCATGTGGCTTCAACTGACGAGAACATAAGCCACAACTCGACCATTCTGTATCAAGACACATCCCAAACCCATATTTGAAGCATCGGTATACACCACACAAGGCTCGTTACTGTCAGGAACAGTAAGAACAGGTGCGGTGGTCAAACTCTACTTTAATCTGACAAAAGCTTCTTCATTTTCATGAGCCCAAAAAAAACTTGACATCCTTCCTGGTCAACTTCGTCAAAGGCAAAGCAATTCTCGAGAAATCTTGCACAAAACGATGGTAGTAGCCTGCCAATCCAAGGAAACTACGTACCTCCATCATATTTCTCGGTCTTTCCCACTCCAGAACAGCTTCGATCTTAGCTGGATCGACTGAAATACCTCCGTGAAAAATCACATTGCCCAAGAACTTCACTTCTGACATCCAAAAGTCATACTTCGATTTCTTGGCGTATAACTGATGATCTCTCAAGGTCTTGAGTATTATCCCCAGATGTTTGGCATGCTTTTCTCGAGTCTTGGAATACACTAGGATATCATCGATGAACATGACCACAAAACGATCCAAAAACGGCCTGAAAATCCGATTCATGAGATCCCTAAAGGCTGCAGGTACATTCGTTAAACCAAATGGCATCACCAGAAACTCAAAGTGACCATATCGGGTTCTGAATGCCGTCTTCGGTATATCATCCTCCCTTATCTTCAACTGATGATAACCGGATCTCAAATCGATCTTAGAGAAGAATCTTGAACCACCAAGTTGATCAAACAACTCATCTATCCTTGACAAAGGATATTTGTTCTTCACTGTCAACTAGTTCAACTTCCGGTAATACACACAAAGTCTCAATGAACCATCAGCTTTCTTTGCAAATAAAACAGGAGCACCCCAAGGAGAAGTGCTACTGCAAATAAAGCCCTTGGAAAGCAGATTGTTCAACTGTTCTCTTAATTCTTCCATCTCAGCAGGTGCCATGCGATAGGCTGGAATAGAAACTGGCTGAGCTCCAGGAACTAGTTCAATACAGAACTCGATCTCCTTATCAGGTGGTAACCCCGGTAAGTCTTCAGGAAACACCTCCGAATACTCACACACCACCGAAATCCATAGGTTTTGATCGTCTATCCTCACCTTACCATCTATGGCAAACAAGTTCCCATAACACTCAAGTTTCTTTCTTCCATCCATGCACGCTTTCAGAACAGGACTAGGCTTCAACAGACTCATCTCAGCCTGATAGATAATAGGATATCCATCACTAGGAAAAAGAGTCACCCGCTTCTTATGACAGTCCACAATGGCTCGAAACTTCAATAACCAATCCATACCGAGTATCACGTCATACTGTCCCATCGGCAACACAATCAAATTAGCAAGAAGCTTCCTATCACCAATCACAACCCGACAAGACTTACACACACTAGACACATCGGCCATTCCTCCCAAAGGTGTACCCAACGACAATACATAATCCAAATCAGAAAATTTCAACCCCAGCAGTTGAGCAAATAGTAAGGATATGAATGAATGGGATGCACCAGTATCAAACAAAACATATGCCCAAGAGTGTGAAAGAAGGATCATACCGTCAACAACACCTCAACCGGTACGATCCTGAGTGTCGTCTGGTCCAGTAAAAGCATAGGCTTGGCCAGTCACCTTTCATTTCCCTTTGTTGCCTCTTCCCTGGCCAGGACAGTTGCTGCTGGATCCTGGACCACTACTGCCATATCCACGCCCACCCTGACTCCCTGAAGCTTGAGGAGTCTGAAAGTTCTGAGTGAAACCCTGAGGGCGGTACTGATGCTGATAAGGCTGAGGGGAAGTAAAAGCCTGCGAAGCACCCTGTGACTGTTGCGGCCTTGCCTGAGTGTTCTGATAAGAAGCAGAACCTGACTGGCTCCTCTGCGGTCCTCCCTGAGAAAGAGGAGATTTCTGCAGACGGTTGGGACACTCCTTCTTCCGATGACCCTGCTGGCCACAAACAAAACATCCTCCATACGGACTACCTCTGCCACCCCCAGAAGAACCACTACTGTTTGAGCTATCACTGCTCGGAGTACCCTGGGCTGACCACTGCCCCTGGTTCCTTCTGGTGGCTTTCCTGTCATTTCCTCTCCGCTGGTTCCTCCTGGAATCCAAACTTTCTTCGATGGCCTCTGCCCGCTGGGCAGCCACTACAATCTCAGGAAGAGTGTGGAAAGTCTGAGTGCTAATTCTGTTGTAAATATTCCGATTCAAACGACTCCTGAACTTAACAACTCAATACTTCTCACTCGTACCTGGTCCAAGAGCAATACTTGCCAACTCAGTGAACTCTATCAGGTACTTATTCACTGTTCAGTTACCTTGGGTCAGAGTTTCAAATCGGTTCACAACTTCATCTTGTTGATCCTCATTGGCATACTGAGCCTTAAAAATCCGTTCAAAGTCTTCCC
>JXTB01000843.1:36708-53947 GCA_002914805.1 Parasponia andersonii | reverse complement strand
TACACCGTTTTTGAGTTAAAACTTATTTTCTGCAACATATAAGAACAAGTGTGTTTTTAATGATTTGAATTATATGTGATGGAATCTGATTATACAATATATATTGTACTGCTCTGGGAATTTGCTGTGTGCAGGTTATTTTGGGTATATCAAAAATAGGGCCGTTATGCTGCCCGTTTTTCTATAAAACCCTATTGTGCATGTTTTACTGAAAAACCAGAGTACAGTAGTTTTTACACTTCAGTTCTGTATTACACGTGTCATAGGATCATACATGAGCACCGTGTTAGCATCGTGGGTTTTACAGTGTGGCGCTGTGTGCCCCACCATCGGTGAAAGTTCGTAAATTTGTGCAAGGTCTTGTTACTTCTGATTACCTCCCCATTTGGCAGGTGTAGGCAATTCGGTTGCCCCTCTAGGTTTGGTAGGTGACACATGGGTGTCCCCTCTGGGTATAGGCTTAGGTATCAGGCAGGCTGTTAGGTACACTTAGTGCCATCATCTTGGGTTTCCACAGATGAGAGGATGTGAGCTCATGGGTATGGGTTGATTTGTGTCATGTGCATATGGAGTGATGGTTTTTATTACACTGTTATATATATATTGGCACCCAGTTTTGATTATATATGTACGTGTGTGTATGTTTTGGATTTGAACTAACCATGTAGGAGATTCCCATCACTGAATTGTTTTTCACCGAGGTAACTATTTTCCTACTGGGCATTGTATGCTCACCCCCCTTACCTTCCTCCTCAGGTGGTGTCTAGTGCGATTTTGGTGATCAAGAGGAGTAAGAGGTCATCGGGATTGCAGTTCGCCTCTTGGTAATGCTAGGAGTTTGTTGTCATAGTCTTTGGACTATTGGGAATTTTGTGTTAGCATTGAACCAAGATTACTGCTTTCTATTTTGTCTGCAAACTTATGCATGCCATTCTGGTATTTGATATCTGTTGTGAATGATGATGATGATGGGTTTTAAAATTTATTTCATGTTTTTAAGTAATTGTTCAATTTATGTTTGGTGGTGTATACGAACTGTGGGAGTGGTTCACGGGATGGAATTCTGAATATTTTATTTAAATGGACTGTTTTATAAAAACTAGAACTTTTGACACATTTCAAATAAATTAAGGAATTTCCCACCTTTGTGAAATTCCCCTTCTGCCACTAGCCCGGGTTTTGGGTCGTGACAAAATACCCCTTAGAATTTAAGTTATGCCATTCTTAGCCTTTAAGTATTGATTGTTGAACAAATCTGGTCATTTCTTTCCTCTTTCCCCCCAGCCTTGACCTGAACCACTCTAGTCACTTTCTACACTTCTCTCAACTCTCCTTATCCATATCTAAGAGTTTCCAAATGGTAGAACTCAATTTGGAGCTCAAGAAAGCAAGATAGGTCCAAACTAGTCAAGGTAATTCTACTAGTTCTTCTTCCTAGGTTTTGTGTTGTTATTTCAATTCTCCACTTGATACTACTTAAGTAATGTTTCCTATAGGTCCTCTTGAGTCGTAATATCAATTTCAAAGCCTTAGAAATCAGTTTTGTGGAAGTAGAAGGCAAGAGCTTCAACAAAAGTTCAATCTAGTCAAGGTGAGCTTTTTGTGGAATTTAGAATCGGTAATTTATTTCCATTGCTTTAGCTCTTTAATTAAAGCTTTTATTGATGAATTAAGGTCTAAGAAAACCTTATATATTACTGAAAACACAGAATTTAAGTAGAGGATTAAAGTTAGTCTTAAAATCTCAAAGTTTGCTACTTGTGGATTCAAGTGTTTCCATTGTTAGAATAAGTTCCCCATACTTGTAATCTGATTTTATGAAATTGAAATGTATATTTTGTTGATCCCATGATGTAAATATATTTGTTATGTTGCTTTTTGTGACAATAGAAAAGTGTAAAAGTGGTTTTAAACTTTGTTTAAAACGAAAGGAATTCAAGTATACCTAGGTTGCTCTAAATGATCCTCTTTAAGTTATATATGTCTGAATTGGCTTGTTGATTGTTATTAAATGTCTTAAACCATGATTTTAATCATGTGAGGATATCCTAAAAATAGGGGAGGTGCTGTCCAAATATTTTTAGAACCAAGTGGTACCATTTAGAAGCAAATGGACTAGTTTTTATGAAAGTAGATGACAGTTTGGTTTATTTTGTGATTAGGGTTCCTTCTTTTATAAAAGTTGTGATTCAATCTTATGCTTATTTTCTTTAAGCATTTTATATTGTAGTGATAATTTTAGTAATAAAATTGACATCAGGTCTTCCACACACCTTGTCATAGAGGATACTGACCCTTTCCACTATCTTTTCTACTAGACACAAGGTAAGTGAAGATTTATTTTAACTGCATCACAAGAACAATAGTGGATACAAGATGTTTTCCTATATGCTTATGTGTATTATTTCAATTATATGTTATTTATATTGTTGTTGCAAAGCCTTTGGAAACATAAGCATGGTATGATCATTTAAGCATGATTTTCAAAGAAATGAAGTTTTCCACGCATTGGATTTAAAGTAGTACCATTATACTAATTTTATAAGATATGTTTTAAGTACATCGTCTAGTCTGTCTGTGTTGGGTAAGTATGGTTTACACAGGGATCCTTCCCACATAGGTGGGCACGGCTTACCGACTGCTGGGACTGAGCATTGTACTATGATATTTATTAGGTGTATTACCTAGTTAGTCTGTGTTAGGTAGGTATGGTTTGCATTGGCCATGTGTTTCTTTCCCGCATAGGTGGATATAGCCTACCGACTACCGTGACTTTGAAGTATACTCAAGGGCCCTGTAAAGAAATATTTTCTAAGAAAAGTGCATCAAAATGAAAAGTTGTGGAAGAAATAGTACAATGGGAATTTCAATGAAATTTATGGATGAAACATGTTCACGAGTATGCATGATCTTTACTTACTGAGCATTAGCTCATTTAGTTCCTGTGATATAGGTGATGAGATATATGATGTATAGAGTTGTCGGTTGGCTAGCATGCTTTCTTGTTACCATGATCATACAGATGTAGACGAGCTTGACTTTTGGGCGATGTTTTCTTTGTATTTTGATATTTTGGTGTGATGTAAATATCACTACGGATGGCAAGAGAAATGGATAAGAACTTTTTGGTTGTATAGTTTGTAAAGATACTTTCAAAAAGTAATGCCACGTAGGTTATTTTGTCTTAGAATTTAAAAATTTTAAATTAGCCCAAATTTTTTAACAAAACTAACATCATGGTTTCTAAAAAAGTAATGCTTCCTAGTTTGACCTATATAGTCATGTAGTTAAGCTAGGGGGCGTAACAGTTGTGGTATCAGAGTGAAGGTTTAGTCATTTCTGATGACTGCCTACATATGTATGATCATGTGACAGAAAGCTCAGTCAACTAGTAAGTCGAATTAATTGCATACACGCACTTTATTTTATTATATAAATTTGATGCACACATTATTATTGGATATTATGTTTATTTATAAGTAAGGGGCCATTGTACATGCAATTATGAGGTTTATTCTTCCTAAACCTTTCAGAAGTTGGTTCATGATTTTTGTGTCTAGCCACAACTTATACTGGTAAATGTTCATCTCTCCTTTGATCTCGTTTTATATGCCTCCCTATTTGTTGAGCTTGTCTCTCTACCAATTCAGCTAATCAATGTATAGTAGTATCCTTGTCATTGTCTTGATCGCCCCTCAGGTGGCCAGTCTGACCTCTACCCATTGGCTAGTTTTTAAAGGTGAAACCGATCCATTATTAGCTGAGGAGTGGATTCGGAGTTTGGAGGGTATCTTTGATTATATAAGAATCCCTGAAGAAGAGAAAGTTTCTTGTGCTACTTATATATTCCAAATGGATGCCAAGCATTGGTTGGATTCCATAAAGTCAATCACTGATGTTAACAGTTTTACTTGGGAGAGATTCAAGGAAATATTTTATAGAAAGTACTTTAGTGAATCTCATCGACTTGAAAGGCAGCTGAGTTTACTAATTTGAGGCAAGGTGGCATGTCTGTGTGTGATTATATAAAGAAATTTGATGAACTATCCCGCTTTGCTCCTCATATGGTGAGTACCAATGAGTTGAAAGTAAATAAGTTTCTGCAGGGCCTCAAAGCAGAAATATATAGGGATATTAAGATGTCTACAGGAAAAGGTGTATCCTACACGGAAGTTGCAGAAAAAGCCCTTAAAGCTGAAGAAGCTAAACTAAAGGTGGTAAAGGCACTAGAAATTAGAAGAAACATTAACATGGCATGGCAAAATGCAAATTTTGGAAAAGGTACTCAACCATGGTTTAATGGTGGCAAAAGGAAATTTCCACAGGGTTAAGAACAAAGACAAGATCCTTCAAAATGTCCAACAATAGGACAACAAATGCAATCAAATTTGAATCAGAAAGTTACATGTACTAAATGTGGGAAGCCTCACAAAGGTGAATATCTTTTGGGTAGTAGAGCATGCTATCCATGTGGCAAGACAGGACATTATTCTAAAGACTGTCCCTCCACCTCTAGTGAACAAAAGAAAGTTCCAGCTCGTGTATTTACCATGATTGCGATAGATGTAGAGGCCGATCCATCGGTTGTAGTAGGTGAGATCTCTATCTGTGATATTTTTGCAAATATATAAATAGATTCAAAAGCTACACATTCATTTGCATCACCAGTATATGTGAGAAAATTGGGCAGATCACCTAAAACTTTGAATTTAAGATACTGTGTAACTATTCCATCTAGGGAAGTGCTATATTCTGGTCAAGTTTTAAGAGCTTGTCCAATACAGATAGATGGTAGAGAGTTGTGGGTAGACTTAATAGTGTTGGATATACAGGATTTTGAGGTGATTTTGGGTATGGATTGGTTATCTAAGTATCATGCTAGCATTGATTGTAATGGTAAGAGAGTAGTATTTCAGCCACCTGGTGAAGAAGAGTTTACTTTCCTTGGGTCTTCTAGGAAGAAAATGGTACCAATTATTTCAATGATAAAAGTGAGGAAGTTATTTCGCAAAGGATGTATTGGTTATTTGGCAAATGTAATGGATACTAGAGAAGAACTTAGGATGAAGCCACAAGAAGTACCAGTGGTTAATGAATTTCTAGAGGTATTCCCAAAAGATCTACTAGGATTACCACCAGATAGAGTGATAGAGTTTGTTATTGACTTGCTACCTCGTACAGCTCCTATTTCTAAAGCACCCTATAGAATGGCTTCAGCAGAGTTGAAGGAATTAAAGTTACAATTATAGGAGCTTTTGGACAAGGGATTCATACGCCCAAGCTTTTCACCATGGGGTGCTCCAGTGTTATTTGTAAAGAAGAAGGATGGAATTATAAGGCTTTGTATTGATTATAGAGAGTTAAATAAGGTCACAATCAAGAATAAATATCCTCTCCCTAAAATTGATGATTTGTTTGATTAGTTACAAGGTGCTTCAGTATTTTCCAAGATTGACTTAAGATCGGGATACCATCAATTGAAGATTAAGGAAGAAGATATTCCTAAGTCAGCTTTTAGGACGAGATATAGACACTGTGAGTTTTTAGTGAGGCCCTTTGATTTAACTAACGCTCTAGTTGCTTTTATGGATATGATGAACAGAGTATTTAAGGATTTGTTAAATAGTTTCGTTATAGTGTTCATTGATGATATTTTGATCTACTCACGCTCAAGGGAGGAGCACATGGAGCATTTGAGAATAGTTTTGAGCATCCTAAAAGAAAAGCAGTTTTATGCAAAGTTTAAGAAGTGTGAGTTCTGGTTGGAGAAAGTTATATTCCTTGGTCATGTAGTGTTTGGAAATGGTATTTCTATGGATCCAATGAAGGTTGAACCTGTAAGTAATTAGTCAAGACCTACAAATATTTCAGAGATTCGTAGTTCCTTAGGATTGGCTGGTTACTATAGAAGATTCATGGAAGGATTTTCTAAGTTGGCTTCTCCATTAACTCAATTTACTAGAAAGAATGTGAAATTTCATTGGAATGATAATTGTGAAAAGAGTTTCCAAGAGTTAAAGAATCGTTTGGTCATAGCTCATATACTTTCTATACCCACTGGATCATGAGGATTTGTTGTTTACAGTGATGCTTCGAAGAATGGTCTAGGCTGTGTTCTGATGCAAAATGGTAAGGTTATCGCTTATGCTTCTAGGCAACTAAAAGAATATGAAAAGAAATATCCTACCCATGATTTGGAGCTAGCCGCAGGAGTTTTTGCACTGAAGATTTGGAGACATTATCTTTATGGAGAAAGATGTCAAATCTACATAGACCATAAAAGTCTTAAGTATTTCTTTACACAAAAGGAACTAAATATGAGACAGAGAAGATGGCTTGAACTGGTGAAAGACTATGACCGTGAGATTAACTATCATCCAGGAAAAACTAATGTGGTTGCAGATGCTCTAAGTAGTAAGTCATTAGCTGCTATGTCACTTAAATATGTTGATCGAAAGCATCTTTTGCGGGATTTGCATCTATTGGAATTAGAGATTGTGCCTACAGGTTTAATGGAGAGATTAGTAGCTCTTACGTTGCAACCTACAATTTTTGAGAGAATCAAGTAAGACCAGAATATGAATCCCTATCTGACAGGTTTAAAAACTAAGATAGAATTCAGAAATGAGATAGCCTTCAAAATTTATAGTGATGGTGTAATAAGATATAGAAATAGATTGTGTGTGCCAGATGGAATAATTAGAAAAGAAATATTGATAGAAGCTCACACTACTCTGACTTTGTGCATCCCGATACTACAAATATTTATAGGGATTTGAAAATGCATTACTTGTGGCCAAGTATAAAGAAGGATATGATTGAGTTTGTAAAACAATGTCTCACATGTCAGTAAGTTATAGCTGAACAACAAAGACCTGCTGGTACATTGTAGCCCATACATATGCTACAATGGAAATGGGAAGAGATTGCTATGGATTTGGTGGTTAGACTTCCTAAGACAAATAAAGGCCATGATGCTATTTAGGTTATTGTGGATAGATTTACTAAGTTAGCCCATTTCCTACCGATTAAAGTGACTTATATTTTGGATCAGTTGGCTCAGTTGTATGTTCAAGAAATCATTAGACTACATGGTGTTCCAAAAGTTATTATTTCTGACCGAGATACTAGATTCACTTCAAAATTCTAGAAGAGGGTTCAGTAGGCTATGGGTACAAAACTGGCATTCAAGACAGCTTTTCATCCTCAAACAGATGGACAATCAGAGAGAACCATAGAGACTCTTGAGGATATGCTTAGAGCTTATGTGTTAGATTTTCATGGATCTTAGAGCAAGTACTTGCCGTTGATAGAATTTGCCTTCAACAATTGTTATCAAGCTTCAATTGAAATACCTCCGTATGAAGCCTTATATGGAAAAAAATGTAGATCTCCAACTCACTAGGATGAGATGGGAGAAAGGAAATTTCTTGGTCCAGAATTGGTAAGAGAAATAGCTGAAGCATTAGAAAAGATTCGTAAATGGTTATTAGCTGTTCAGAATAGACAGAAGCATTATGCTGATCCTAGAAGGAGAGATGTCATATTTGATGTTGGGGACAAAGTATTTTTGAAGGTTACACCCATGAAAGGAATCATGAGGTTTGGGAAGAAAGGGAAGCTTAGTCCTAGATATGTAGGCCCATTTGAGATACTGGAAAAAGTTGGAGATGTTGCCTATAGACTTGCATTACCACCCTTACTGTCAAATGTGCACAATGTTTTTCATGTCTCTATGTTAAGAAGATATATTCCAAACCCTTCACATGTCTTGAGTTACGAGCCATTGGAGTTGAGCCAAGATGTGAGTTATGAAGAAGAACTAGTGGAGATTTCGGATAGAAAAGAGAAGGAGCTTAGAAGCAAGAAGATCCCTTTGGTCAAAGTATTGTGGAGGAACCACGAAGTAGAAGAGGCCACATAGGAAAGAGAAGAAGAGATGAAAACTAAGTATCCTCACTTATTTGGGTAAGCAAATTTCAAGGACAAAATTTAATAAGGAGGGAAGAATTGTAATGCCTAAGATTCTCACATACATAATAGGCCAATAATAAATATGTTCATATTACATAATAGACATATCATGAAACTAGTATCAATTTTATGATAAATTGCTCATTTTGATCGTTAAATACTTTTAATATATCTTATTATTCTAATGGGTTTTGAAGTGTTCTCATGTAGTGTAAAGGCTCAGTACCCTCAGAGAGAAAGCTTGGTGTATGAAAAGAACAAAGAATACATTATAATATATATTATTATAATAATACTATATGCACATGCATTAAAAATCATGTCTGTTGATAACTTGGTCAAATAGTATTTTTTCGGTAAAATGTATTTTTCGCTTTTTTCGGAGCAAAATTCACACTGCATTTACCGTGTCCAATAGCTTTAATATAATGTTTAGGACTCATTTCTAGAATTTTCAAAAATTTTCGTTCCAGGTAAGCACGAGGTGGCAGTCACTGTGCTGAACTGTGTTTAATTACACTAAGCAAGCTTAGACTCAGCTTAATTGCGTAATGTCATCTTTGTGCATTCTAGTAATCGGGCAATTATACTATATTTTCATCATCAATTAGAGTCTAATTGACTTTTTTTTTATGTTTAATGATTGCTTATGGGGCTAGGTTCCACCAAATTAAAATAAGATTGGCCATATAGGATCATAAGTCAAAGTATGACTAGATTTCACTTTCTAAGCTAGGTTTCATCATTTTGGTCTACACTTGAGTTTATAGGATTCACCAATAATGTGGTGAGTATGCTCAGGATATTTTAGAGCTGGACACATGGAAAGTAGGTGCAAAATACCCCTTAGAATTTAAGTTATGCCATTCTTACCCTTTAAGTATTGATTTTTGACCAAATCTGTCATTTCTTTTCTCTTCCTCCCCAGCCATGACTTCAACCACTCCAGCCACTTTCTATACTTCTCTCAACTCCCCTTATCCATATCTAAGAGTTTCCAAGTGGTAGAACTCAATTTGGAGCTCAAGAAAGCAAGATAGGCCAAAGTAGTCAAGGTAATTCTACTAGTTCTTCTTCCTAGGTTTTGTTTTGTTATTTTAATTCTTCACTTGATACTACTTAAGTAATATTTTCTCAAGGTCCTCTTGAGTCCTAAGATCAATTTCAAAGCCTTAGAAATCAGTTTTGTGGAAGTAGAAGGCAAGAGCTTCATAAAAAGTTCAAACTAGTCAAGGTGAGTTTTTTTGTTGAATTTAGAATTGGTAATTTATTTCCATGGCTTTAGCTCTTTAATTAAAGCTTTTATTTGNATTCAAGTGTTTTCAAGTGTTCCATTGTTAGAATAAGCTCCCCATACTTGTAATCTGATTTTATAAAATTGAAAAGTATATTTTGTTGATCCCATGATGTAAATATATTTATTTCATTGCTGTTTGTGACAATAGAAAAGTGTAAAAGTGGTTTTAAACTTTGTTTAAAACGAAAGGAATTCGAGTATATGTAGGTCGCTCTAAATGAAACTCTTTGAGTTATATAAGTGGGAATTGGCTTGTTAATTGATATTACAGGTCTTAAACCATGATTTTATTCATGTGGAGATGTCCTAAAAATTGGGGAGGTGCTGTCCAAATATTTTAAGAACCAAATGGTACCATTTAGAATCAAATGGACTTGTTTTTATGAAAGTAGATGACATTTTGGTTCGTTTTGTGATTAGGGTTCCTTCTTTTGTAAACGTTGTGATTCGGTCTTGTACTTGTTTTCTTTAAGCATTTTATATTATATGATAATTTTAGTAATAAAATTGACATCAGGTCTTCCACACGCCTTGTCACAGAGGATACTGTCCCTTTTTACTATCTTTTCTACCAAACACAAGGTAAGTGAAGATTTATTTTAACTGCATCACAAGAATAACAGTAGATACAAGATGTTTTGTTTTATTTCAATTATAGGTTATTTATATTGTTATTGCAAAGCTTACAGAAACATAAGCATGTCATGATTATTTAAGCATGATTTTCAAAGAAATGAAGTTTTCCATGCATTGGATTTAGAGTAGTACCATTGTACTAATTTTACAAGATATGTTTTAAGTACATTGTCTAGTCTGTCTGCGTTGGGTAAGTATGGTTTGCACAGGTATCCTTCACACATAGATGGGCACGACTTACTGATTGCCAGGACTGAGCATTGTATTATGAGATTTATTAGGTGCATTACCTAGTCATTCTGTGATGGGTAGGTATGGTTTGCATTGGCCATGTGTTTCCTTTTTGCATGGGTGGGCACGGCCTACCGACTGTCGTGACTTTGTAGTATACTCAAGGGCCCTATAAAGAAATGTTTTCTAAGAAAAGTGCATCAAAATGAAAAGTTATGGAAGAAAGAGTACAATTGGAATTTCAATGAAGTTTATGCATGAAACATGTTCACAAGCATGCGTACTCTTTACTTGCTGAGCATTAGCTCATTTAGTTCCTATCATGCACGTGATGATATAAATGATGTATAGAGTTGCAGGTTGGCTAGCACGCTTTCTTGTCACTATGATCATACAGATGTAGACGAGCTTGACTTCTGGGTGATATTTTCTTTGTATTTTGATATTTTGGTGTGATGTAAATATCACTACGGATGGCAAGATATATGGATAAGAACTTTTTGGTTGTACAGTTTGTGAAGAAAATTTTAGAAAGTAATACCACGCATGTTTTTTCGTTTTAGGGTTTAAAAAGTTTAAATTGGCCCAAATTTTTGAACAAAACTAAAGTCATGGTTTATAAAAAAGTAATGCTTCCTTGTTTGACCTACATTGTTATGTAGTTAAGCTAGGAGGCGTAACAAGAAATTTATAGGGATGTTAAAATATCTACTCATAAAGATATGCCATATGCTAAGCTTGCAGACGAAGCTCTTGAAGTAGAAGAGGTCGAGCTAAGGGTTATAAGAGCTCAAGAAATTGTCATGAATATTAATATGGCTAGGAGAAATACAACTCTTTGAGGAGGATCTCAACCAGGGGCTAGTGGAAATAAAAGAAAGTGACAACAAAATCAAAGAGAAAGACAAGAGAGACAGAAACGCTAAGTAATAAGCCAATAGACATAATCAGCTACAGCCTAGAAGACTATTTGTCATATATGTACGAAGCCTCATCATGGAGAATGTCTAATGGGTTATAGTGCTTGCTTCTTGAGTGGAAAAGCTGGACACTATGCAAAGAATTATCCGAATGCAGCAGATGTGTAGAAGAAAGTCCCAACTCGTGTGTATATGATGACCAAAAAAGATGCCGAAGCGAACCCATCTGTTGTAGCAGGTGAGATTCTTATCTATGGTATTCCTATTCATGCATTAATAAATTTAGGGGCTACACATTCATTTGCATCACCTGCATTTGTGAGCAAATTAGGCAAAACACCATAGTACTTGAATTTCAAATATTGGGTAACAATTCCATCAAGAGAAATTTTACGTTCTGATCAAGTTCTCAAGGCATGTCCAATCCAAATAGCTGGTAAAGAATTGTGTGTAGATTTAATAGTATTAGATATGCAAGATTTTGAAGTTATCTTAGGTATGGATTGGTTATCAAAATACCATGCTACTATTGATTGCTATTTAAAGAGGGTGGTGTTTTAGCCACCAAGTATAGAGAAGTTCACTTTTGTTGGTACTAGTGGAAACTCGATGATTCCAATAATCTCCTCAACAAAAGCAAGGAAGTTTCTAGAAAAGGGATGCATGGGTTACTTGGCTAACATAGGGGATACTAGAGAATAGTTAAAAGTGAAGCCTGAGGAAGTGCCGATAGTTAGTGAATTTCTTGATGTATTTCTTGAAGATTTGTCTGGGTTACCACCAGATAAAGCGATAGAGTTTGTAATTGACTTATTGCCCAGTATGGCCCCAATTTCGAAAGCACATTATAAAATGGCTCTAGTAGAGTTAAAGGAACTGAAAGTACAGTTACAAGAATTATTAGACAAGGGTTTTATTCGCCCAAGCTTTTCACTATAGGGTGCTCCAGTTTTGTTTGTAAAAAAGAAAGATGGGACTATGAGGCTTTGCATTAATTATAAGGAGCTGAATAAGGTAACAATCAAAAACAATTATCCACTTCCCAGAATTAATGATCTGTTTGATCAATTGCAAGGAGCTTCTATGTTTTCAAAGATTGACTTAAGATCAGGATACCATCAGTTAAAAATTAAGGAGAAAGATATTCCAAAAACAGCTTTTAGAACCCGATATGGATACTATGAGTTTTTAATAATGTCCTTTAGATTAACTAATGCCCTAGCTGCTTTCATGGACATAATGAATCGAGTGTTTTAGGATTTCCTAGATAAATTCATTATCATCGATGATATTTTGATTTATTCACACTCAAGAGACGAGCATATGGAACATTTAAGGACCGTATTGAGAATTCTTAGGGAAAAGTAATTGTATGCTAAGTTTAGGAAATTTGAATTCTGGTTAGAGAAAGTTATTTTCCTTGGCCATGTCGTTTTTGAAAATTGTATTTCTGTGGATCCAGTGAAAATTGAAGCTATGAGTAATTGGCCAAGACCAACAAATGTTTTTGAGATTCGTAGCTTCTTCGGGTTAGCTGGTTATTATAGACGCTTTTTATAAGGTTTCTTGAAGCTAGCTTCTCCATTGGCTCATTTAACAAGGAAGAATGTGAAGTTTCACTAGAACAAAAATTATGAAAGGAGTTTTGAGGAATTGAAGCATCGTTTGATAACAACCCCTATACTTTCAATTCCATCCGGATCAAGAGGATTTGCTGTTTACAGTGATGCCTCAAAGAATGGTCTAGGATGTGTTCTGATGCAAAATAGCAAAATGAGTGCTTATGCCTCTAGGCAATTGAAGGAATATGAAAAGAAGTATCCTACTCATGATTTAGAGCTAGCAGTAGTTGTCTTTGCACTAAAAATTTGGAGACACTATCTCTATGAGGAGAAGTGTGAGATCTACACAGATCACAAGAGTCTAAAGTACTTCTTTACCCAAAAAGAACTGAATATGAGACAAAGAATATGGCTTGAACTGGTGAAAGTTTATGAAAAGCAAATCTGGTTGCTGATGCTCTAAGTAGGAAATCACTGGCTACTATGGTAGTTAAGAATGTTGATATGAAATATCTTTTAATGGATTTGCATAAGTTAGAGTTAGAGATTGTGCCTACAGGTTTAACAGAATGATTGGCAGCTCTTAGTCTTCGACCAACAATTTTAGAGAAAATCAAACAAGGCTAGAATGCGGATCCCTATATAATGAATTTAAAAAGTAAGATAGAATTTGGAAAGGAGATGGCCTTCCAGATTTCTGGTGATGGTGTAACAAGATATGGAAATAGAGTGTGTGTACCTAGTGGATTTGTTAGAAAGGAGATATTGATGGAAGCTCATACAACTCCCTACTCTGTACATCCTGGTACTACAAAGATGTATAGAGATTTAAAGGTGTATTACTGGTGGCCTGGTATAAAGAAAGATGTGGTTGAGTATGTAGAGCAGTGTCTCACATGTCAGCAAGTCAAAGCTGAATATCAAAGACCCGCTGGGAAATGAAAACCTTTGAACATACCCCAATGGAAATGGAAAGAGATTGTTATGGATCTTGTTGTTAGACTTCCTAAGATAACTAAGGGACATGATGCTATTTGGGTGATTGTGGATAGATATACCAAATTAGCTCATGTCCTTCTACTTAGAATAACCTATAACATTGACCAGTTTGCTCGGTTATATGTTCAAGAGATTGTGAGACTTCACGATGTTCCAAAAGTTATCATTTTTGATCGAGATTCTAGATTTATTTCAAAATTTTGGAGGAGTGTCCAAGAGGCAATGGGTACAAAATTGGCATTTAGTACAACTTTTCATCCTCAAACTGATGAGCAATCAGAGAGAACTATACAGACTCTTGAAGACATGCTCAGAGCTGGTGTGTTGGATTTTCATGGATCTTGGAGCAAAGACTTGCCACTTATAGAATTTGCTTACAATAACAGTGTGATATCCTCAATTTTAAGATGGCACCCAATTCCTCACATAATTAAGAGCCAATAATAATAGGATTACATAGTATTTTTTTTATTATTATTGTCATGTCTACTTGCTATTTTAAGTTCTAATTTTAAGTTATTATGATTATCAAGCTTTATTATGTTTTAAGATATTTTATAGTTAAATGCTCGAAGAAAGCTTATTGGTAGAAATTTAACATGTATTAGGTTAATTATTTTGACATGTGTTGTTTTTTTTTTTAGCACTTTAATCGATTAGGAGAGCATGATAAGAATTAATTGACTTTAATATTTTTTTTTGTTTTATTTGATTGTAGCTTCAGCCAAGTCGTTCATAATCTTGTGAAACTATATTAATTCTTTGTTCTATAAGTCCTATGAATATGCACATTTATATTATAACTACCTATATAACTACCTAAACTTATAAAAGTTAATCATTCTTTTAAAAAGATCCGGTTGGTGATTTTTTTTTTTGGCAATATAATAGTTAGATAAGTACTACTTATATCGGGATAAGTGTTATATATATAAATATCTTATAGACAATTCTATTAGTGTGAAACAATTTAGGGGAAATAAACTCTATAAGAGGGCAATTTGTCTTGTTATATTAGATTTTTACAACTTATATCTCTCTTGCTTATATTTTTTTATTTTTTTTCCAATGCTAAACTCAGTTCCGTGTTATCACCCTCCTTCAAAACTTCTCTCTCTCTCTTCAAAAAAAAAATTTGAACCAAATATATCGTGATTCATTTGAGAAATTAAGGAAGCTAGAGGGTCGTTTTGGGTCTTAAAAAAATTCCTTGGAAGGTACTTTGATTTCTTAATATTTCTTTTAGCACTTTAGTAGAACTTGTGTATAAGAGCTATTTCTAAACTTTGATTGAGATATACATAGATTTATGATATAAGTGGATTAAGCGTACTTATCAATGTAAATTGTTGCTTCATTCAATCACCCAATTAATTTATTTGTTTTAAGGAATCCAACCAATATGTTACATTAGATTTCAAGAGCATACTATGTAGTAAAGAAAAGAAGAGGTTCAGAATATATAGTGGAATTCAAGGTTTTATGCTTAGTTGTAGTAACAATAATACATGATACTTTGTTAGCTTGCACGTGGAGTATATTTGACACAATAAAGTGTTACTCAGATTTAATTATTCTAATGCTTTTACTTATTAAATTGTGTATATTATTATGAATGTGATAATCCTTTAACCTATGACTCTTCAAAACATGTTTTATTAATCTTGGCATATTCAAATTCATGTCACGTATGATTAATCATCTGGTATTCTATACTCTTCTATTTGTTAAATATAAGGAATTTCTGGTGCATCTATTTATGCCTAGTAACAGCAATTCAGGTAGCATTTTGTATATATTAAGAAAATAAAGTTGGCATGGAAAATTTTAGGGGCATGTCAATTGTACCTTGAGCGAAGAGGGCATTTCACAAGCGAAGCGTTAAGAAACTAGAAATCGAAGTAAATAACGTTACACCTACAATGTAAGAAATTCTTTATTTACTATGAATATAAAATATTTGGATATGTTTATGTAGGTATATGTTAGAAAGTCTTGCATGAGATATTAATGTGTGGTATATTTATATTGCCCAACGAGTATTGGTGAATAGGGTGTGGCAGGCTAGCACCCAAATATGTGACATGGTTCCTTCGGGGACACTCTGGTTCCTTTGGGAACACTCTGCTCCTTTCGGGGACACTATGGTTCTTTCAGGAACACTCTGACGGCAGTATGAGGTGAACCTCTGCTGTACACAGAGGGGATTTTTGGGGCTCGAGACCTCCATATAGCTCATGATATGTTATACATTCCCTGAGTGGCTCAGTATGCAATTCACGGTCTTGTCAGGCAATGTGGTGCCCAAGATTCTCAAATATATATTAAGCCAATAATAAACAGGTTCTAATGACATATTAGGTATCTAAAAGTCGTTAATACTAGTTTAATAATAACATGCTCATTCATTATGTTTTGTGCATTTACATACATATTATTACACTAATGATTGTTGAAGTGTCCCAATGCAGTGTAAAGGTTTAATACCCTCAGAGAGAGAGAGCTCGGTGTGCTAAAAGAACAAAGAATATAATTACAAAAGTAATACTACGTTTGCATTGTAAATTGGAGTGCAATTGACTTATTTGTATGCTTAATGATTGGTTATGGGGCTAGGTTCCAGCAAATTACAATAAGATTGGCCATATAGGATCATAAGTCAAAGTATGACTTTTAAATTTCTAAGGTAGGATTCAACAACTTTGGCTACACTTGGGTGTATAGGAGTGACTAGCAATGTGGTGAATATGGTAAGGATGTTTTAGAGCTGGACACATGGAAAGTAATGTGTAAAATACCCAAAATACCCCTTAGAATTTAAGTTATACCTTTTCTTAGCCATTAAGTGTTGATTTTGGGTCAAATCTGGTCATTTGCTTTCCCTTTCTCTCCAGTCACGACCTAAAACTCTCCAGTGCTTTTTATGACTTCTCTCAACTTCCTCAAACATTTCCAAGAGTTTCCAAGTGGTAGAACTCAAATTGGAGGCCTGGAAAGCAAGATATATCAAAACTAGTCAAGGTAATTCTATTAAGTTCTTCTTTCTAGGTCTTGTTCTTTAATTTCAATCCTCTACTTGTTTCCACTTAAATAATGGTTTCTTCAGGTCTTCTTGCATCCCAAAATCTAATTCTAAGCATTGAGAATCAGTTTGGTAGAGGCAGAAAGCAAGAGCTCCAACAAAATCTCAAACTAATCAAGGTAAGGTTTAAGTGGGAGTTTGAATTTGTAGTGAAATTATTTTGTTTTAGCTCTTAAACCAAAGCTATTATTTGATGAATAATAGTCCTAGGAACCCTTATATATAACTAGAAACATAAAATTTAGGTGGAGGATTAAAGTTAAACCTAAAGCCCCAAAGATTGCCATTTATTGATTTTAAGTGTTTTCATGTGTGGCAGATTAAGTTTTCTATATTTGTAATCTGATTTCCTAAACTTATAGTGTATATTTTACTGATTCTATTAGTTATTACACTTATCTGATGGTTGGTTGTGATGGCATATATGTAATACCCAAGATTCTCATATGCATAATAGGCCAATAATAAACATGTTCATATTACTTAATAGACATATCAAGTAACTAGAATCAACTTTACAGTAAATTTCTCATTCTTT
>JXTB01000842.1:11876-71964 GCA_002914805.1 Parasponia andersonii | reverse complement strand
ACCTATAGACTTACAATTCAAACTCCAATAAATTATGACAATTAATTAAACTCTTTAATTAATTTGTCTAATTTATTAATTCCAGTATTACTCCACTAAAAATCTGGAATTGCACTTTTGAAATTACATAATTAATTTACTCAGAAAATATCGAGCAGTCCATCAATTTAATTATTACATGTAGTTCAATCCTCCATAGACAATTTATAATTAGAGCTAGATTATATTCCGTTTACCTCTCCAATTATATCTTTATTCGTGTGTTTTATTGATTCTCTAATGAACAATTAATTTATAAATCTATTATAAATTGAGTACTCAAACTGTTCAGGTCTTGAATCAATACACAAGGGAATCATCTTTCTAGCTTCCTAGTGAAAGGAATGAATTCCATATCTGTAAGTTATATTTACAGTTACTCATCTCATCATACTCCTAAGATACACGTATTTGAGTCTGATTAGGAAACAAACCTGTAACAAGTATGTCAAATAACATAATGTTATGAATAAGAGTTTATAACTACTTCGGATTAAGATTGATCTACAAATGATCATTTAGTGACATTATTTGAACTTTCAACAGTTAACGGAATTTATGTGAGATTCAAATCATGTCTGGTCTAGTCCTATATAATCAAATTATATAAAGTACTTCTATTGTGATGTCAACACATCAATAGTTCGGATAAGACTATTACATTCTTAATGTTAATGGACCGTATTAATAATATTTAATTAAAGATCTCAAACTTTAATTAATTATTACGAACTATATTTAGTTTATTATCCATAAATTTAATCCTCATGTATATAACATGTATATACTTAATTTGTGCTCATATAAATAAACTAAGGATTTTCTGATATTTAAAGACATACCAATTATGCATAAATTCAAATAGAAAACTATCATTTTATTAATTTAACAAATATCTAAAATATTCATACTTTTAGGACATAAACCCTAACATCATCGTCATGCAAGAAATGATCCATGTAATCGTCTTCTTTCATAACTTTTATCAAATACTCCAAAACTGCAACCAATTTCACTAAAATTGTGATGAGATTTATCCACAGCCACAAATAGATGTGTTTTTGTCCTACTAGATTCCAACTACATCCAGGCAACTTTACAATCCCTTTCTCTTTCATTGTCATCCTCAAAGAGTTGACCTCGTTCTAGTTTCCTGATGTAGCATATATGTTAGCAAGCAGCATATGAGGTGACGAGTTTTGGGGATCTAAACCAATGAGTTTTTCAGCTGCACGCCGTCCCTCCACTCGTCTCCATGTAATCTGCAGGCACTAAGTAATGTATCCCAAATAATAGCATCTGACTCAAAATTTGGTTTGGTGACCAAAAATCGTCGTCAGTGGCCAAAAATCCGAAACGACATCTAAGCGGTTTTCCGATGAACCAGCGACTGGCGGCGGCTGGCGAGGGGCGGCAGAGCTTCGATGTGGCACGGGGAGGCTTCGCCGGTTGGTCGGTTGGCTGGACGGTGGCCGGAGCTGCGGTCGCGACTTTTGGCATCGGCGGCTGAGGGAGATATCTGAGAGAGAGAGAGAGAGAGAGAGAGGGAAGAGAGAGAGAGAAAAGTAAGTGAACAGGCCACGTGGCCTGTTTTGTATGGGGCAGTACAATTTTTCAAAAATTACACATAAGTCCCCAAATTTCAAATTTCTATCAATTTAGTCCCCCAAAGATTGTAATTTAGTCCTTCTGCACAAAATTTTTGCAAATTAATCCCCCCAATATTATATCCAGAAAATTAGTAAAATGTACAAATTACCCTCCCAAAATCTAGGTTTTTACATTCTCCTCTCTTTAAAAGAATTTCGTCCCGAAATTCAAAGTACAAGTCAAGATTTATATCACAATACAACTTCTAACTAACGGTCAAACAAATGAGGGTACTTCTCGTACATTTCTGTCTCGAGTTTCCAAGTAGCCTTGTCTTCCTTGTGATGTTCCCAAGACACCTTGACAANCATACTTTTAGGACATAAACCCTAACATCATCGTCATGCAAGAAATGATCCATGTAATCGTCTTCTTTCATAACTTTTATCAAATACTCCAAAACTGCAACCAATTTCACTAAAATTGTGATGAGATTTATCCACAGCCACAAATAGATGTGTTTTTGTCCTACTAGATTCCAACTACATCCAGGCAACTTTACAATCCCTTTCTCTTTCATTGTCATCCTCAAAGAGTTGACCTCGTTCTAGTTTCCTGATGTAGCATATATGTTAGCAAGCAGCATATGAGGTGACGAGTTTTGGGGATCTAAACCAATGAGTTTTTCAGCTGCACGCCGTCCCTCCACTCGTCTCCATGTAATCTGCAGGCACTAAGTAATGTATCCCAAATAATAGCATCTGACTCAAAATTTGGTTTGGTGACCAAAAATCGTCGTCAGTGGCCAAAAATCCGAAACGACATCTAAGCGGTTTTCCGATGAACCAGCGACTGGCGGCGGCTGGCGAGGGGCGGCAGAGCTTCGATGTGGCACGGGGAGGCTTCGCCGGTTGGTCGGTTGGCTGGACGGTGGCCGGAGCTGCGGTCGCGACTTTTGGCATCGGCGGCTGAGGGAGATATCTGAGAGAGAGAGAGAGAGAGAGAGAGGGAAGAGAGAGAGAGAAAAGTAAGTGAACAGGCCACGTGGCCTGTTTTGTATGGGGCAGTACAATTTTTCAAAAATTACACATAAGTCCCCAAATTTCAAATTTCTATCAATTTAGTCCCCCAAAGATTGTAATTTAGTCCTTCTGCACAAAATTTTTGCAAATTAATCCCCCCAATATTATATCCAGAAAATTAGTAAAATGTACAAATTACCCTCCCAAAATCTAGGTTTTTACATTCTCCTCTCTTTAAAAGAATTTCGTCCCGAAATTCAAAGTACAAGTCAAGATTTATATCACAATACAACTTCTAACTAACGGTCAAACAAATGAGGGTACTTCTCGTACATTTCTGTCTCGAGTTTCCAAGTAGCCTTGTCTTCCTTGTGATGTTCCCAAGACACCTTGACAAGTGGAATTTCTCTGTTGTGAAGTACCTTCAACTCTCTGGCCAACAAACGAACATGTTACTCTTCATAGGACACTTCTTCTTGGATCGGTACGTGCACGTACTGAACAATATGAGATGGGTCCGGTGTGTACTTCTTCAATATCGACACGTGAAACACATTATGCACGTGACCCAACTGTGCATGTAGATTCAAGCGATATGCCACTGGTCCAATCCTCTCAGTGATTTCAAAGGGACCAATATACCTTGGAGCAAGCTTACCCTTAACCCCAAATCTTGTCACACCTCGTCTTGGAGTTATTTTCAAGAATATGGAATCACCAGGTAGAACTCTACCTCACGCCTCTTCGGGTCAGCATAACTCTTTTAACGACTCTGAATCTCCTTGAGTCTCTCTTGGATGCCTTTGATCTTCTCAGTAGTCTCTTCAATCAACTCAGGTCCAATAGTAACACGCTCTTCAGGTTCTGCCTAACACAAAAGGCGATCTATATGGCCTCCCGTATAACACTTCATATGGAGCCATACCCACATTGGTCTGGCAACTATTATTATAAGCAAATTCCACCAAAGAAAGATGATCATCCCAGTTCCCACCAAAGTCCAGTATGCAACAATGTCGCATGTCCTCAAGAATCTAAATGGTCCTTTCAGACTGACCATCTGACTCAGGATGGTGAGCCGTACTGATATCTAACTGCGTACCCAATGCTTTTTGCAAGGCTTTTCAAAACTTAGAAATGAACCTTGGATCTCTGTCGGAGACTATGCTTGAAGGCACACCATGCAAGCGTATGATATTCTCCATATATAGTCTACTGAGCTTGGTAAGTGAGTAGTCCATCCGGATCAGTATAAAGTTAGCACTCTTCATCAACCGATCGACTATCACCCAAACTGCGTCATTCTTCCTTAAGGTCTTCGACAAACGGGTCACGAAGTCCATCGTGATCTTGTCCTACTTCTATTCCGGAATTAGCAACGACTGAAGTAATCCAGCTGGCCTCTGGTGTTTAGCATTGGCTTGCTGACAAGTCAAACACTTAGCCATAAAGCTAGCTACATCCTTCTTCATCCTTTTCCACCAATACTACCGCTTCAAGTCTCGTACATCTTGGTACTACCTGGATATACTGCGAACCTTGATTTGTGAGCCTCAGTTAGAATGGTTTCTCGAAGATTAGGGTCATCAGCTATAACCAACTTCCCACTGAAAAGCAAAAACCCTTCTCTGTTAGTGCTCTAACCATCTAACTGTTCACCATTCTGAAGCCAGTTCCAGATTGTCCTCAACTCCCCGTCTTGCCATTGACTCCGTTGGACAGTCAGGAGAAGTGATGGTGAAATCACAATGTTGCTCAGGCAAGCAACCCCTTCATTCTTGAAGTACTGCAAGTTGTAGTCACCAATCGCAACTGAGTTCCTCCAATCTTCAAACACCAGTGCAGCTAGTGCATCATGAGACTTTCTACTCAATGCATCAACTACAACATTGGCCTTACCAGGATGATACTGTAAGTCGAAGTCATAATTCTCCATATACTTAACCCATCTTCACTGTCTCAAGTTCAGATCCTTTTGAGTAAAGAGATATTTCAAACTCTTATGATTGGTGAATATGTCGAACAACAACACAATACAAGTAACATCGCCAAATCTTCAAGGCAAAGATCACTGCTGCAAGCTCCCGATCATGGGTGGGATAGTTCTTCTCATATAACTTCAACTAACGAGAAGCATAAGCCACAGCTCGACCATTCTACATCAAGACACATCCCAAACCCATCTTTGAAGTATCGGTACACACCACATAAGGCTCTTTACTGTCAGGAATAGTAGGAACAGGTGCGGTGTTTAAACTCTACTTCAACCTGACAAAAGCTTCTTCACTTTCATGATCCCAAACAAACTTAACATCTTTCCTGGTCAACTTCATCAAAGGAAAACCAATTCTCGAGAAATCTTGCACAAAATGGCGGTAGTAGCCAGCCAAACTGAGGAAACTATGTACCTCCATCACATTTCTCGATCTTTCCCATTCCAAGACAGCTTCGATCTTAGCGGGATCGACTGAAATATCTCCGTAAGAAATCACATGGCCCAAGTGCTAGTGTTTATTAGAATAAATTTCCAGAAAATATTTTCAAGAACACCACAGTTTTGTAAAATCAAGAAACGCAGCGGAATTGGTCGTTTAAAAATTTTCTTTTTACAAAATGTTTCAGAACGTGATCTAACATGAATTAACTCTTGATCTAGACAAGAACAATACCCAGATTCGCTCCACAACCTTTTCATCTTCCCGTCTATTCTCGAAAGCCATTTGATTGATCTGGTGGATGGTCACCTTCTTGATTCCCAACAAAGAGATCCACAGATGAATAAGAAGACAATCTTCTCGAACCGATTTCTTCGGGATGGATGAAACACTAAGGACAATGAATCCTTAGTGGTGGCCGATTTTCTCTACTCTCTCTCTATTTTCGTGTGACACTCTCTTCTGGAGGGGTGTTTCATGTATAACACTTGTATATAGTTGCTAGAGAACTTTTCTCTTAAATATAGAGAGATTAGTAAACCCTAATAGGTTTATTGGGCTTGTTGGGCTCAACTAATCATTAAATGACTATTGAGCTTTAATGTAAGCTAGACATGGGACCAGATGGATCTATAAAACCCAAGCTCTAATGAACTATATACCCACTGTTATAATTAACTCTTAATTATGATTGGGCCTTATCCATTAATATTGGGGCATACCACTATAGGCCAAATATTGAACTCTTAGACTAAATGTCATTTATTTTCTGTGAAGCTTATTAATAATTAATTAGTTTGATCCATTTAGCATATACTATACCTGTAGACATACCGCCAATGTAATGCCATACTAGTAGGGTGAAATTACTGTATTTCCCCCTCTAGTACATATTTATCTTTGAGTTGCTATTTTTCATCTAATGGATAATAGTTGACTATGGTGTTTGTATCTGCTTATACTAACATAATCAAATTCATATAGTGAATACCGAGGCCCTGGTTTATATTATCTAAGTACTTAAAAAAACTCAAAGTGGCATCATATGCATGGTGTCTATCATGAAAAACGTTCTACACATTTCATATACCTTATCTTCCAAGATACCGGAATTCGAACTATAAATCGGAACTAGTCCTTTAGTAACTCAAAAAGACAAAACACATGAAAGTAAGTTCGTTAATCACGAGAATTAAGGTATTCTACAATAGTGCTAGATTAGTAAAATTAGAAATTTGAGTTACGACACTTAACCTCAAATTCTAATTCACTAGGTCCTATTCGATGCTGTTATAACTTTCTTATAACACACTAGTGTTTCTATCCGAAGACTCACTTCGATAATTAGAGACTTCATTAATTAAATAGACAATACTATATTCTATGGCATAGTAAAGTATTCCATCTTCAATATGCAGAATGCGAACAATTTAATTAAGACATAATGAAATAAAGAATATAATGTCTCCCACATATGAACTCATCATACGAATAATTCTTTATTACTCATTTCATGTCTTGGAATCTTTTAGATATTTGCATAAGATAAATATACACATCACATGTATATCAATGGGACATAAATGAAATAGAAATTCATAACATGGAATTTATTAATAATAAATAGATACTATATAATCCAATAAATATTATTTATAATGTCTAAATAATAAACTGCTTTATAGGATATTATTCCAACACCAAGAACTTCACTTCTAACATTCAAAAGTCACACTTCGATTTCTTGGCATATAACTGATGACCTCTCAAGGTCTTGAGTACTATCCCCAGATGTTTGGCATACTCTTCTCGAGTCTTGGAATACACCAGGATGTCATCGATGAACACAACCACAAAACGATCCAAAAACGGCCTGAATATCCGATTCATGAGATCCATAAGTGCTGCAGGAGCATTCATCACACCAAATAGCATCACCAGAAACTCAAAATGACCATATCGAGTTCTAAATGTTGTCTTAGGTATATCATCTTCTCTTATCTTCAACTGATGATAATCGGATCTCAAATCGATGTTAGAGAAGAACCTTGAACCACCGAGTTAATCAAATAACTCATCTATCCTTGGCAAAGGATACTTGTTCTTCACTGTCAACTGATTCAACTTTCGGTAATCCACACAAAGTCTCAACAAACCATCAACTTTCTTTGCAAACAAGATAGAAGCACTCCAAGGATAAGTGCTACTGCGAATAAAGCCCTTGGAAAGCAGATCGTCTAACTGTTCTCTCAATTCTTCCATCTCAGCAGGTGCCATGCGATAGGCTGGAATAGAAACTGGCTGAACTCCAAGAACTAGTTCAATATAGAACTCAATCTCCCTATCTGGTGGTAACCTTGGTAAGTCTTCAGGAAACACCTCCGAATACTCACACACCAACGGAATCTATGGGTCTTAATTGTCTATCCTTACTTTGCCATCCATGGCAAACAAGTCTCATAACACTCGAGTTTCTTCCTTCTACCCATGTATGCTTTCAGAATAGGACTAGGCTTCAATGGACTCATCTAAGCCTGATAGACAATAAGTTGCCCATCACCAGGAAAAAGAGTCACCCGCTTCTTATGACAGTCTACAACGACTTAATATTTTGACAACCAATCGATACCGAGTATTACGTCATACTGTCCCGTCGGCAACACAACCAAATCAGCAAGAAGCTTCCTATCACCAACCACAACCCGACAAGACTTACACACACTAGACACATCGCTACTCCTCCCAAAGGTGTATCCAACATCAATACATAATCTAAATCAGAAAATTCAAACCCTAATAGTTGAGCAAACAATAAGGATATGATTGAATGGGATGCACTAGTATCAAACAAAACATATGTCCAGGAGTGTGAAAGAAGGATCATGTCGTCAACAACACCTCGACCGGTGCGATCCTAAGTGTCGTCTGCCCTAGTAAAAGCATAGGCTTGGCTAGTCACCTTCTCTTTCCCCTTGTTGCCTCTCCCTTAACCAGGACGGCTACTGCTGGATCCTAGACCACTACTGCCATATCCGTGCCCACCCTAACCCCCTGAGGCCTGAGGGGTCTAAAAGTTCTGAGTAAAACACTAAGGGCGGTACTGATGTTGATAAGGCTGAAGGGAAGTAAAAGCCTGCAAAGCACTCTGTGACTCTTGCGGCCTCGCTTGAGTGTTCTAATAAGAAACAGACTGCAGTCTTCCCTGAGAAAGAAGAGATTTCTGTAGACCATTAGGACACTCCTTCTTCCGATGACCCTGCTGGCCACAAACAAAACATCCTCCCTACGGACTGCCTTTGCCACCCTCTGAAGAACCACTACTGTTCGAGCTCCCACTGTTCGGAGTACCCTAGGCTGACCATTGCCCATGGTTCCTTCTGGTGGCTTTCCTGTCATTACCTCTCTGTTGGTTCCTCCTGGAATCCAATCCTTCTTCGATGGCCTCTGCTTGCTGGCCAGCCGCTATAATCTCAGGAAGAGTACGGAAAGATTGAGTACCAATCTTATTGAAAATGTTCTGACTCAGACGACTCTTGAACTTGGCAACTCGGTACTTCTCACTCGTACCCGGTCTAAGAGCAACACTTGCCAACTCAGTAAACTCTATCAGGTACTCATTCACCATTCTGTTACCTTGAATCAATGTCTCAAACCGATTCACAACTTCATCCTGTTGATCCTAATTGGCATATTGGGCCTTGAAAATCCGCTCAAAGTCAAGTCAAGCCCACTACTTCTTACATCTGTTCCACTGTCTCCCACCAATGAATGGCACTTCCCATCAAACGAGTAACGACAAACACAGCCCAAAACTCAACCGGAGTACCAAGGGCCCAAAAGTGCCTCTCCATCTCACGTAACCAAGCAATTACCGTGAGAGCTTCTGGTCTACCATCAAACTGCCCTGGCTAGAGACACATGAACAGTTGGAGATGATTAGCCTAATCCAACTAATGTTCCATCGGAGCTGGAGGCTGATAGTCTAGATTGCTCATCTAGACGAATGCCTATTGCATTGCCTCGATCAGATGAGTGAAATCCGGATGAGAAGGTTCGGCACCTGGCTGGTGCCTCGGAACTCTTTTAGGAGGCATCCTTACTAGTCTGAAATAATATGCCAAACTGTTAGTGAGATAGTGATGCATACTTGCCATAAAAACAACTTCAATCTAGTTTAATGGTGATATGTCTGGGCTGTTAAACTCAAAGCTCTGATACCAAAAATTTCTGTCATGACCCAAAACCCAGGCCAGTGGCAGAAGGGGAGTTTTACAAAGGTGGGAAATTCCTTGATTTATTTGAAAAGTGTTAAAAGTTCTAGTTTTTATAAAACGGTCCATTTAAATAAAATAATTAGAATTTCATCCCGTGAACCACTCCCACAGTTCGTACACACTATTAAATATAGATCGAATAATTATTTAAAAATGCGAAATCAAATATAGTTCCAAGCAACATCATCATCAACAACAAAACTCAAATCCCAGAATGGTATACATAGGTTCACAGACAAAATAGAAAGTAGTGATCTTGGTTCAATGTTAATAGAAAATCGAAACAATCCAAACACCACTACAACAAGCTTCTAGCATTACCAAGATAACGAACTGCAGTCAAGATGACCTCTTACTCCTCTTGATCACCGAGATCGCACTGGACACCACCTGAGGAAGAAGGTAGGGGGTGAGCATAAAATGCTCAGTAGGAAAAACAATAACCCAATCGAAAACATTTTAGTGATGGAGAATTCCTGCATGGTTAGTTTAGTCCAAAACATACATATATATATAATCCAAACCGGAAATCCATATATATATAACAGTGTAATCAAAACCATCAATCCATATGCACATGACACAAATCAACCCATACCCATGAGCTCTCATCTTCTCACCTGTGAAAACCCAGGATGATGGCATTAAGTATGCCTAACAGCCTACGTGATGCCTAAGCTCATACCTGGAGGGGACACCTATGTGTCGCCTACCAAACCTGGAGGGGCAACCAAATTGCCTATGCCTACCAAATGGGTAGGTAATCAGAAGTAACAAAATCTCGCACGAGTTTATGGACTCTCACCGACGGTGGGGCACGCAGTGCCACACTGTAAACCGACGATACTAACACGGTGCTCATGTATGACCCTATAACACGTGCAATACAGAACTGAAGTGTGAAAATAATTGTGCTCTGGTTTTTCAATAAAATCAATATACTAGGTTTTTATAGAAAAACGGGCAGCATAATTGCCCTATTTTTAATATACCCAAAATAACCTACACTCAGAAAATTCCCAGAGCAATACAGTATATATCTCATACAACCAATTCCCATCACAGATATTTAAATAGTCTAGAAATCACATTTGTTCTCATATATTGCTGAAAGTAAGTTTTATTCGAAATCGATTTAAAACAAAGGTAATTGAATCCCTACCTCGCTCGAATAGCAATACCACGTTATTGAATCCTCAAGGTGTCGTTGACGATCGCCCGGAGGGTCGGGAACCAATTCCAAGCCCTCGATCATCCTCTTGCGAAGACCAACTTCTCAGCGGAGCTACAATTCTACAAACGGACCTCTTCCCTGAATTCTTAGTACCCAAAATAGCTAGGTTAGACATATAACTTGTCCAATTCAGGTCCGGGCCCGCACCGGGCCGGTGGCACTAAAATCGAGGTAAATCTTAGTCGTCCGATTTTGATTTCTGTGTCGGTCACCAAACATAGGCAGTATATATATATATATATATCAAAATTCTCCATTTTTCGAGTATAATCCAAAAATGACAATAAAAACACAATCTAACGGCCGGATCAAAAAGTCAAACTTAAATTCGAAATACCCAAAAATAGAAACTTTCAATCCGAGCTAAATGGGGTTGAGATATATGTACCTTGATGATCCTTGCGACGAGACGAATCCAATGAGACCGGTTGGAGGTCGAATGGTGGCCAGAATAGTCGCCGGTGGCCAAAAATCCGAAACGGTGTCTAAGCGGTTTTCCGGTGAACTAGCGACCGTCGGTGGCTGGCAAGGGGCGGTGGAGCTTCTGCACGGCACAGGGAGGCTTTGTCGATCAGTCGGTTGGCTAGATGGTGGCCAGAGCGGTGGTCGCGGCTTCTGGCTTCAGTGGCTGAGGGAGATATTAGAGAGAGAGAGAGAGAGAGAGAGAGAGAGAGAGAGAGAGAGAGAGAGAAGTGAGTGAACAGGCCACATGGCCTATTTTGTATGGGGTAGTGCAATTTTTAAAAAATTACACATAAGTTCCCAAATTTCAAATCTCTATCAATTTAGTCCTCCAAAAATTACAATTTAGTTTTTCTGCACAAAAATTTTGCAAATTAATCCCTCCAATATTATATCCAGAAAATTAGTAAAATATCCAAATTACCCTCCCAAAATCCGGATTTCTACAATTCTAATCCAAGCCTTAAGCACAAATGAATGTGTGGGCGTTATGTAAAATTTATTAAGCTCATATTTTAGACACTTGCATTTTTCTCAATACATGAGATTATAAGAATTTGTTCTATAGAGAATATATTGCTTTTTTCTCTCTAATTTATAGAGACTCTGTAGAAAATAATATATATATTTTATTCTCCTATAGTTTTCCTTTATATATATTTATTAATCTATTTATTAAACAATGTAATAAATAAATAAATAAATTAATATATATATATTTACGAAAACTAAAAAAACGTAATCATTTTCTTTTAAATGCAAAGTTATATATATGTTTAAATTAATTAATCTACTTAATTAATTAATTAATCTATATATATAAATAAAAAAATTTAGTCAGTTTATCAATTATTATTTATCTATTTATTTGATAATTAGATATTTTTAAATTCAAAATTTAAACAAATTAGGAAATTTATCCCTCCATAAATTTAAATTAATTAATTAATAATAATTATTAATTATTGTAGATAGACAATTTATCTAGACAAAACATGCAGTAAGAGAAATAATATAATATCCAATACAGTGTTTATAGGAGGTGGAATTAGGGACCTATAAACCTGTAATTCAAGCTCTAATAAATTATGATTATTAATTAAGCTTTTTAATTGATTTGTCTAATTTATTAATTCCAATATTACTCCACCAAAAGTTTGGAACTGCACTCTTAAAAGTATAGAATTAATTTACTAAAAAAATAACGAACAATCTATCGATTTAATTATTACATGTATTTCAATCCTCCAAAGATAATTCATAATTGGAGTTAAGTCATGTTCCGTTTACCTCTCCAAGTACTTCTTTATCCTTGTATAACATTGATTGTCCAATGAACAAGTAATATATAAATCTATTATAAATTGAGCACTTAAATTGTTCAAGTCCTAAAACAATACACAAGGAAATCATCTTTTTAGCTTCCTAATAGAAGGAATGGATTCTATTTCTATAGGCTACATTCCCAATTATTCATCTCATCATACTCACAAGATACAAGTATTTTGATATATTTAAAAAATAAACCCTTAACAAGTACGTTAAAGAACATAATATTATAAATAGAAGTCTATAACTACTCAGGATTAAGATTAATTTACATATGATTATCTAGTAACATTATTTGAACTCTTAAGAGTTAACGGAATTTATTTGAGGTTTAAGTCATGTCTAATCCAGTCCTATATAATCAAATTATATAAAGTACCTCTATTGTTGATGCAAATGTAGCTGCTCAACCACACGTGCAAGAGGAGGAGCATTCATGTGGGCTTGGAGGGATTCAAGGGTAGCATTCATATGATCCATTAAGCTTGCCAAGTGGGCCAATCACAAGACTTAGAGCCAAGAGATTCAAAGAGGCATTAAATGGGCTGATTCAGCACATTGGTAAGATGGCTAACGCATGGAGGCCCGATATAAGCCCAAATCAGATCCAAAGGAGCCTAATCACTATGATTAAGGTTCTAGAAGAGTCCAATTAAAGCTAAACACTTCTCTTCATATTTTTCTAGGTCTTTTGTACTTTTAGGAAACTTCTTTAATTCAGATTTAGTTATTTTTGGATTTAAATTGAGGAGAGGGTTGCCACATGTCAAAATAACATTAGTTTATCTTAAATTAGGGACAAATTTAACTCCTATATATAGGAGAGAGCCTTGTACATTTTTGGCAACTTAGTGATCAATAATATTACGAGTTATTCGCGTTTTCTTCATTCTTGAGAAGATTCTTAAACTTATCAAGTTAACTCTTGTGGCGTTCAAAACAATCAGACTTATCCCATTGATTCTTAAGTGGTTCTTGAGGATTCTTAGTGTGGCATCTTTAATCTTTCGTAGTTCTTAATTTGTATCTTGCTAGATTACAGGTCAAGACTCAACAATCTTGCGACTTAGTGATCATGGGGTTCGAATTCCATAGTAGGTGCTAGGTTTCGTCACAATTGTTGGTGGGGTTCATATCATTTGGTATCAGAGATTAGTTTCAAGGTAAGTTTGAATTATCCTTTACTTTCTTTATTGTCCTTTGATTCTTTAATTAGGGTTACGAAAAAAAAGATCCGAAAAAAAAAGTCTGAAGACACTTCTTAAATTGTTTTTGTGTCAATCTTGTTTCTTACTTCCTAAACTCCTTTTTACCAAAACCCCACGCTTGAGTGTGAAAAATCATCAAAATTTAGGAGAAATTGTGTGAATTTTGAGGTATTACTGAAACTGAAGAATTCGTATTACTCATATTTCTTGCACCAGTTTCTTGAGAATTGCTTGTGAGTTTTTTGATTTGATCTGGTTGCTCATCATATTGAATTGCTGCTGGAGTATTCTTGATTCTGATTAAGAGTGAAAAGAAAACATAACGAGTGGAAAAAGGTAAGAGTGGTGAGAACACAAGAGGGTAAAAGCCATTAATTGCCAAACACGAGAGTGAGTGAATCTTTCTGAGTGAAAAACAAGAGGAAAGAGTGCTTGTGAGGTCCTAACCTTGTTTTTGTAGATTTCAATATGTCACGTAATCAAGAAGGTAACACAACCGAAGAGGTACAATAACCAACTGTTCCGAACTTACAATTACAGGCGTTGTTGGGGGAGATGAGGAGAATGATGAGAGCTGAATTAGAACCAATTCATGAGAGGATTGATAGGTTGGAAGGAGAAACAGCCGCGGGTCAGCCACAAAATGCTCCCATTAGGCAACCACCTAGGCAGGTACAACTAGAGGAGCAATTGGATGATGATGAAGATGTAGAAGAATGGGAGGAGATGGATGAACCAACAATAAATAGGGGCAGGTATAGGCGTGGTAACGGGACTAGAGATGCTAGGATAGGTAGGCCTAGGCGAGATAATGACTTGGGAGGCATTAAAGTGAAGATTCCATCCTTCCAAGGAAAAAATGATCCTGAAGCTTATCTAGAGTGGGAGAAGAGAATAGAGATCATCTTCGATTGCCACAACTATTCTGAGATTAAAAAGGTAAAGCTTGCTGCAATTGAATTCACTAATTACGCTATTGTTTGGTGGGATCAATTATTGAAGGAAAGAAGGAGAAATTTGGAATGCCCTATTCAGGTATGGGATGAGATGAAAACAATCATGAGAAGACATTTCGTTCCAAGCTACTACCATCGGGAGCTGTACAATAAGTTGCAGCGACTAACCCAAGGATCCAAGACCGTAGATGATTACTACAAGGAGATGGAGGTTGCTATGATCCGAGAAAATGTAGAGGAGGACAGAGAAGCTACCATGGCTAGATTCTTACACGATCTAAATAGAGAGATAGCAGACGTTGTAGAGATGTAACATTATGTAGAGCTGACAGATATGGTGCATCAAGCTATCAAAGTTGAGAAACAATTGAAACGAAGGAACTTTCCTAGGAGGGGACCAAGCTCAGCTTCTATAAACTCATGGAGATCAGCCCCTGAACGGGACAAATTTCCATCAGCTAAGCCTAAGTCTGAGTCTTCTAAGGATACAAAACAAGTTGTGGCGCCAAAACAAGGTAGCACCGAATCTGCCACTTCTAGAAAGCATGATATTAAGTGTTTTAAATGTCAAGGCAGGGGTCATATTGCTAGCCAATGTCTGAATAAAAGGGTAATAGTGATCAATGCTCAAGGGGAGATTGAGACAGACGATTAACGAGAAGATGAAGAAGATGACATGCCACCACTTGAAGATGAATATGAAGGGAAGTGTGCTGTAGACAGAGAATCCTTAGTGGCGAGACGAGCTCTTAGCGCACAAGTTAAGGAAGAAAACAACAACCAGCAGGAGAACTTGTTTCATACTCGATGTTTTGTGAAGAATAAAGTTTGCAGTGTCATAATTGATGGAGGGAGTTGTACCAATATGGCTAGTACTGAATTAGTGGAGAAATTAGCATTACCTACCATAAAGCATCCACGACCGTATCGACTTCAGTGGCTGAACAATTGTAGAGAAGTCAAGGTGACAAAATAGGTGTTGGTGGCATTTTTCCTTGGCAAGTATGACGATGAAGTGCTTTGCGATGTGGTACCTATGCATGTATGTCACATCCTATTGGGAAGACCATGGCAGTACGATCGGCGAGTCGCACATGATGGTTTCACCAATAAGTACTCTTTTACTATTAAAAAGCATCCTATATCACTTGTGCCATTGTCTCCAAAACAAGTTCTTAAAGATCAACTAAAGATACAAAAAGCGAGTGAAAAGAGAAAAGAGAAAGAGAGAGAGGTTGAAATCAAGAGAAAAGAAAAAAAGATGAGAGAAAAACATAAGAGCAAAACCACGAGTGAGGATAAAAGGGAAAAAGAGAGCAATGTAGCCTTATTGAGTGTAAGAGAGGAAAAATACAATTTCATTGCAAAAAAAAAAGTGAGATCAAGAGAGCTTTAGTTTTAAAACAGCCCCTTATAGTACTCATGTACAAGGAGGCTCTTTTATGTGCTGATGATCTCTCTGGTTCTTTGCCGAGCAATATTATTTCTCTTTTACAGGAGTTTGAAGATGTATTCCCCGAAGAGATCTCTTATGGTTTACCTCCAATTCGTGGAATTGAACATCAGATTGACTTCATACCTGTTGCATCAACTCCAAATCGGCTAGCCTATAGGAGCAATCCCGAGGAGACAAAGGAACTTCAAAGGCAAGTAGGTGAATAGTTGGACAAGGGGTATGTTCATGAAAGCATGAGCCCGTGTGCGGTTTCAGTGCTGTTAGTTCCTAAAAAGGATGGGACATGGAGGATGTGTGTTGATTGCCGAGCCATCGACAACATAATAGTAAAGTATCATCATCCCATTCCTAGATTAGATGATATGCTAGATGAATTACATGGTTCTTTTGTTTTTACAAAAATTGATCTTAAGAGTGGATATCATTAGATTAGAATGAGAGAAGGTGATGAATGGAAAACTGCCTTTAAAACTAAATATGGTTTGTATGAGTGGTTAGTGATGCTTTTCAGTTTAACTAATGCTCCAAGTACTTTTATACATTTGATGAACCATGTTTTGCGTACATTTATTGGCAAATTTATGGTTGTCTATTTTGATGATATCTTAATTTATAGCAAAAACTTGGAAGAACATGTAATGCATTTAAAATCTGTTTTAGATGTGTTAAGGAAAGAAAAGTTATTTGCTAACCTCAAGAAGTGCACCTTTTGCACGGATAAGCTTGTGTTTCTTGGCTTTGTTGTTAGTGTTTAGGGAATTGATGTGGAGAGGAAAAGGTGAAAGCAATCCAAGGTAGGCCAATGCCTACAACAATTAGCCAAGTGAGGAGTTTTCATGGCCTAGCTAGTTTTTATAAACGGTTTGTGCGTGATTTTAGTAGCTTGGCCGCCCCTCTTACTGAAGTCATTAAGAAGAATGTGCCGTTTAAGTGGGGAAAGGAACAAGAAAAGGCATTTATTCTGATCAAAGAAAAGTTAACTAATGCACCTTTACTTATTTTGCCTAACTTCACTAAAATTTTGAAATTGAGTGTGATGTTTTAGGAATAGGTATTGGAGCTGTCATGATGCAAGAAGCCCATCCAGTTGCATACTTCAGTGAAAAATTGAGTGGAGCAGCCCTAAACTATCCCACTTATGATAAGGAGATGTATGCTTTGGTGAGGGCTTTGGAAAATTGGCAGCATTATCTATGGCCGAAGGAATTTGTGATTCACACTAATCATGAATCCTTGAAGCATTTAAAGGGTCAACAAAAGCTGAACAAACGCCATGCAAAGTGGGTTAAATTTATTGAGTCATTTCCTTATGTGATCAAATATAGGCAAGGTAAGGAAAATGTTGTGGCTGATGCATTATCCCGAAGGTATGCCTTACTTTCTACTTTAGATACAAAATTACTTGGCTTTGAATACATTAAGGATTTATATGCACAAGATTCTGATTTTGGTAATGTGTTCAATGTATGTGAAAAATTAGCATTTGGTAAGTTCTATAGGTGTAATGGATTTTTGTTTCGGGAGAATAAACTGTGTATGCCTATATGTTCTTTGCATGAATTACTTGTTAAAGAAGCTCATGGTGGTGGTTTGATGGGTCATTTTAGTGTGGCTAAGACTTTAGGTGTTTTGCATGAACATTTCTTTTGGCCTCATATGAAACGTGATGTTGGAAGAATATGTGAAAAGTATATCACTTGTAAACAAGCTAAGTCTAAGTTGAAATCCCATGGTTTGTTCACCCCTCTGCCTATACCTAGTGAACCTTGGATTGATATTTCCATGGATTTTGTTTTGGGATTACCTAGGACTAAGAGGGGGAGAGATTCAATCTTTGTGGTGGTAGATAGGTTTTCTAAGATAGCACACTTCATTGCATGTCATAAAACTGATGATGCATCACATGTAGCTGAATTGTTCTTTAAAAAAATTGTTAGGTTGCATAGCATGCCTAGGACCATTATTTCTGATAGAGATGTTAAGTTCTTAAGTTACTTTTGGAATACTTTGTGGGGAAAGTTAGGAACCAAGTTATTGTTTTCTACTACTTGTCATCCACAAACTGATGGTCAAACTGAAGTAGTGAATAGGACTTTGTCTTCTTTGTTACGTGCTGTCATTAAGAAGAACTTGAAAACATGGGAAGATTGTTTACCACATGTTGAATTTGCTTACAATAGGAGTGTACATTTTGCAACTAAGTTTTCATCATTTGAAATTGTTTACGGATTTAATCCATTGTCACCTTTGGATTTAACCCCATTACCTTTGAGTGAACGTGTAAACTTAGATGGCAAAAAGAAAGCTGAATTGGTAAAACAGATTCATGAAAAGGCATGGCTAAACATTGAAAGAAGGACTGAGCAATATATCTATCAAGCCAACAAGGGACGCAAAAAGGTAGTATTTGAACCAGGAGATTGGGTTTGGGTGCACTTGAGGAAGGATCGTTTTCCGGAGCAACGGCATTCAAAACTCCTACCTCAGGGAGATAGACCATTTCGAGTAGTGGAACACATCAATGATAATGCCTACAAGTTAGAATTACTAGGTGAGTATGGTGTTAGTGCGAGCTTTAAGTTGTTGATTTATCTTCTTTCGATGCAGGTGATGATTTGAGGACAAATCCTTTTCAAGAGGGGGAGAATGATGCAAATGTAGCTACTCAACCACACGTGCAAGAGAGAGAGCATTCATGTGGGCTTGGAGGGACTCAAGGGTAGCATTCACGTGATCTATTAAGCTTGCCAAGTAGGCTAATCACAAGACTTAGAGCCAAAAGATTCAAAGAGGCATTAAATGGGCTGATTCAACACATTGGTGAGATGGCTAACGCATGGAGGCTCGATATAAGCCCAAATCAGATCCAATGGAGCCTAATCACTATGATTAAGGTTCTAGAAGAGTCCAATTAAAGCTAAACACTTCTCTTCATGTTTTTCTAGGTCTTTTGTACTTTTAGAAAATTTCTTTAATTCAGATTTAGTTATTTTCGGATTTAAATTGAGGAGAGGGTTGCCACATGTCAAAATAATATTAGTTTATCTTAAATTAGAGACAAATTTGACTCCTATTTATAGGAGAGAGCGTTGTACGTTTTTGGCAACTTAGTGATCAATAATATTGCGAGTTATTCGTGTTTTCTTCATTCTTGAGAAGATTCTTGAACTTATCAAGTTAACTCTTATGGCGTTCAAAATAATCAGACTTATCCCATTGATTCTTGAGTGGTTCTTGAGGATTCTTAGTGTGGCGTCTTTAATCTTTCGTAGTTCTTGATTTGTATCTTGCTAGATTACGGGTCAAGACTCAACAATCTTGCGACTTGGTGGTCCTGGGGTTCAAATTCCATAGTAGGTGCTGGGTTTCGTCACAATTGTTGGCGGGATTCATATCAATTGTGATATCAATATATCAATAGTCCGGATAAGACTATTACATTCTCAATATTAATGGACCATACTAATAATATTTAATTAAAGATCCTAAATTTTAATTAATTATTATTGACTATATTTTGTTTATTATATCCTAATGTATATAATACTTATATACTAAATTTGTGGTCACATAAATAAACTAGGTATCTTTTAATAGATGAAGACATACCAATTATGCAAAAATTCAAATAGATTTTATTAATTCAGCAAAGATCCAAAATATACATACTTTTAGGGTATAAATCTTAACAATCTTCCACTTGTCTTAAAGCAAATGAAACATGTCTCTCAATCCTAAACTCTCCAAGTGACTCTCAAAAGTCTTTGCTGGAAGTGTCTTTATAAAAGGATCAGTAATATTATTTTTGGATGCTATCTTCATAATGGCTATGTCTCCTATATGTACTATTTCTTTTATCAGATGATACTTTTTCTCAATATACTTTCCTTTCTTGTCACTTCTTGATTCTTTTGAATTTGCCACTACTCTACTATTGTCGCATTATAAAGTCACTAGCTTATCCATATTTAGAACAACTTCTAAATCAGTAAAGAACTTTCTAAGCCAAACTACTTCATAAGCTACTATGTATTTTGCTTCTATAGTTGAATCTGTAGTACTAGATTGTTTAACACTTCTCTAGAGAACGGCTCCACCATTAAGAGTGAACACTGACCCAGACATCGACTTTCGAGTATCTTTGTCTGATTAAAAATTGGAATCAGTATAACTAGTAGGAATCAAGTCCTAGCTTGAGTAAACCAACATATAATTTCTCATTCTCCTTAGATACTTGAGAATATACTTTACCGCTTTCCAATGATGTAATCCTAGATTTGAATGAAAATGACTGACTATCTCTACTACGTAGCATATGTTAGGCATAGTACACAATATGGCATACATAAGGTTGCCAACTATAGACGTATAAAGAACTCGTCTCATATTCTCTTCCTCTTGAGTTGTCTTAGGACATTGCTCTTTACAAAGGATAACTGTATGTCGGGTAGGTAACTGTCCTTTCTTAGAGTTTTACATCGAAAAACGAATGAGCACCTTATCAATATAAGATGCTTAAGACAGTGCCAAAAGTTTGTTCTTGCAATCTCGAATAATCTGGATCCTAAGTATAACTTGCTTCTTCCAATTCTTTCATTTGAAATTGCTCATTTAGCCACTTTTTTACATTAGAAAATATTTTCACATCATTCTAGTGAGCAAAACATCATCTATATAAAGAACTAGGAATGCCACTTTTTTTTTGTTTTTGATGTACTTGTATATACAAGGTTCATCAATATTTTGATCGAAACCATAAGACTTGATTGTCTCATCAATTTTAGATTCTATAATTTTGAAGCTTACTTAAGTCCATAAATAGACCTAAGTAGCTTGCAGACTTTCTACTCTTGGCCTTTAGCTACAAAACCTTCTAGTTGTACTATATAGATGCTTTCTTCAAGATAGCCATTCAAAAAAACTGTCTTGATATCCATTTTCCATATTTCATAGTCTAAACATGCAACAATAGATAAAAGGATACGTATAGATTTAAGCATGACTACTGGCGAGAAAATTTTTTCATAATTAACTCTCTCTTTTTGGGTATAACCTTTTACCACTAACCTAGTCTTGAACGTTTCAACTTTTCCATCTGTACATTTTTTTCTTTTATAAATCCATTTACATCTAATGGGTCTGACATCTTTAGATGGAACTACAAGTTCCTAGACAGTATTAGAATACATAGATTCTGTTTCTTGGTTCATAGTCTCTTGCCCTTTTTCCTTATCAAAATCTTCCATTGCATGCTTATATATTAATAGGTCATCCTGGCTACTATCAAAAACAACAACATGTACTTCTTCAACTTCCCTGTAGCGAGTAGGTAATCTAATAACCCTCCCACTACATCGAGTTGCTAAGGTATTCTAATCTGGAATAGTGGTATCATAATTTTGTAATTCAACAACTATTGTTGGTTGTGGTCTGATCTAATCAGAAAGTAATTCCTCTAGTACAACTTTACTTCGAGGTTTGAAATCTGTTATGTAGTCATTTTCAAGAAAAGTGGCATTTGTCGATACAATTATCTTTTTCTCTTGAGGACTATAAAACAAATCTCCTCTTGTGCCTTGTGGATAACCTTTAAATAAACAAACTGCTGTACATGGTTCTAGCTTCTCAATCTTTTCTTTCAGTCCATGTGTTTGACACTCCCATATGTGAATATGACGTAAACTAGGTTTATGCCCATTCCATAACTCTAAAGGTGTCTTTTTGATAGACTTGGAAGATATTATATTCAAAATGTAAATAGCAGTTTGTAAATAGCAGAGTGGTAGGAAAGAGTAGCTCATCATTAATCTAATCATATCAAGTAAGGTTAGATTTCTCCATTTTGCAATACCATTCTGTTGTATTGTTCTAGGTGTTGTGAGTTAGGATAGGATGTCATTCTCCAACAAGTAGTCCTTGAATTCATTATTAAGATATTTGCCTCCTCGATTTGATTGAAGAGTTTTTAGCAACTTACTTAATTGCTTTTCAGCTTATGCTGTGAATTCTTTGAACTTTTCAAAGGTTTTAGATTTTTTTTTTTTTGCATTAGGTACACGTATGTATATCACGAATAATCGTCAATAAATATGATAAAGTATTCAGAACTGCCTCTTTTTTGTACATTTAATGGACCATATACTGCTGGTAAATTGAACTAACACTAAGGAAAAATATGCATGCATGCAAATATGAAAAATACATGATCATATCATGAACGCAGTGGAAAAAATAACGGATTTAGGTTTTAAAATTTTACATGAAAACATTTTTTGTAACCATATAACACACATGCATCACATACAAGATCATGTACAACATAAATCAAATCTAGAAACAAAACCCTAGAGATGAGATTAGGGTTTACCTCTTGTAGCGTGTTCCTCCTTGTTCTCCTTATTGATGGTAATCAAATCTCTAACCCTAGATCTTCTTGTCTATGCTCTTGCTCTTGATTGATAAGGCAAGTGGGCACCAAGTCGAAACCTTAGTTAGAGAATGATCAAAAACACCTTCTTGATCCTATGGAACACTGGGATGTGAGATGAGACTATGAGATTGTAGAAAACCTTTTTCACTCTCACTAAGCCTAGATTGGCCGAAATCTCTCTCTCTCTCCCTGTGTTTATGAGTGTGACTCTCTTAGAGTTACTGTGTAGTTTTTCTTCTCATATATCTTATATATATGGGACCCAAAACTACTAACCCTAGTCCAATTAGGATTGGGCTTGTTCTCTAATTTGGGCTTTGGGTGCATTTTTATAAATATGTCAAACTCAAGAAACTTATTTATAAAAATACCAACTTCTATGTAGAATTATTATTTTACACAGTTTCATGAAACTTATTTCACAAATACCACCAACCAATTAATGAGCTTAATTGAGCTAGACAAGGGACCTAATGGATCCAAATAATCTAAACTCCAATAATATGATAAATACATAATAACTCTTATTATGGTATTTATATAAATATTATTAGTAAAGGAGACACTCCATTAAAGGCTCAATACTGCATTCTTAGATTAAATGTCATGCCTTTTATAGAGATTTAATCAACTAACCTTGATTAACCGATCCATCTAGCATATTTTATACCACATATATAATCCCTATACAATACCGTAGTTGGATAGGTGAAATTACTGTAATACCCCTCCAACACCTATTTACCTTTAAGTTACCATCTTTCTATCAAAGAATAATGTTGTCGATAATATTGTTCTCAATGGCCGTTTAGACAAAATTATCAACTAATTCACAAAGTGAATACTAAGATCTTAGATTTAATTATTCCATGAATCTTGAAAGAACCTAAAGTGGCATTAATGTATAGTGTCATTAACTATTTGGTATTTCCATCAATTCATAAGCCATAACCTCCAATATGCCAGAGTTCACCTCTAACTTCATAGAGGTTAGTCTTTTAACAAATCAAAAGGCTATAACCCATGAAAGTAAGTCCAGTCAAACATCAAGGATTAAGATTAATATAGTAAGAGTTAGTTTGTGATAATATAAGAATTGATTTACAGCACTCCAATTCTTTATATTACTTGATCCAGTTTAATACACATAACTTATTTATGTTGTATTAGTATTTCTATCAGAAGTCAGATACTTCAATGATTTGAGACACATCATTTCTGTTGAGATAGACAAACACTACAACGTATACTAAATAAAGTATTCCATCTTTATTTATAGATTGTAAACTACTTCATTTAAACTTAGATAAAAAAATAAGTCTCCCCATAATTAACACTTAATCATGTTTGTTTTTTTATACACATAAAAAGTCATGGAATCTTTTTCAGATGAATAAACTATTCAACTAAGATAGTTTAATCTAGTAGATATCATATTTTCATATAAGAGATAGTTGTTTATTCTCAAAAGGGTAAAATTGAAAATCTGCTTTTTAGGGTAAAAATCCCAACACATACATCACTATGCACAAGCTCAAGCAGTTCTTTGGCCCTTTCTCCCTTCGCTAAGAAAGGTCTCTTATTCATTTTCCTTTCTAGACAAAATTTACAAACTAGTAGAGTGCCAATTTTTAGCTCTCTTAAAAGACCATCCTTTACAAGTATGTTTATCTTATCTAGATTGATATGCCCTAACTTAAGGTGCCAAAAATATATATTGTCATCACAAGAAACTTTTTGTTTTTTAGATTTGGGATATTCTACTTTAAACATTTCGGTATTAAGCAATGATTGTTCGCTCGACCTTAACAGAAAAAATCCACTCTCCATTTTTGCAGAATAAATGTTTAAACTATTTCCAAAAATAATAATCTCATTATTAAGAAAAGAAATACCAAACATTTGTTCAAATAATCTTGAAATAGAAATCAAATTCAAAACCAAGAATAAAATAAATATTATTCAATAATAAAAATTTATTCCTAAAATGAAGACAAATGACTCCCACTACTTTTGCCAAAACTTTGGCTCTATTGTCCACTCTCATTGTGAATTCCTCATCGGCAAGCTCTCTTAAAGAAATGAGCATCTGAAAGAAGAATAAATATGATTAGTGGCTCCTCAATCAACTATTTAGGGAGATATATTAAGTAAATCTTCTTCCACTAAATAAGCTTCTAGAACAAGTAAATCATATTTACATTTCTTATTCTCTTTCAATTTAGAGAGATACTTGTTATAGTTTCTCTTCTAATGCCTATCAACTCCTCAATGAAAATATTTTTCCTTAGGCTTTTTGTCCTTGGAGTTTTTCTTTTTGGGGCTTGTGTTGCCCTTCTTACTCTTTTTAGGCTTAGACCCAGTGCCAACCTTATTCTTCCTATTCTTATTTTTGTTAGAGGTAGATGGATTTTTTTTTTGGTAACATTTGCTTCAGCAAATAGTTGCTGAACTATCTTTACCTTTATCTTTCGATATCGATTTGAAGATTTACAGTTCATTGAGCTGTTGAGTCATTGTATAATTCAACTTGTTCATAACATAATTACTCTTGAACTAAAGAGAATTAGGTGAGAGTAATTCTAGAATTATACTCACTTGGGTGCAGTCATTGATTATAGCCCTGTGAACTTTAGTTTATCTAAAGTAATTGATTATGTTTAAAACATGCTCTCTCACTAGATTTCCTCCCTTCATGTTCACATTTATAGCTTTTTTAATGGCGTCATGACACGATTGATTTTATAGTTGTCTAAACATGGCCTAGAGAGACTTTATTATCTCATAAGCAGTCTCTATCTTTTCGTACTTAGCTCTAAGCACGTCGATCATACCTGCTAACATATAGCAGTGAGCTTTATTATTGGCATGAGTCCACTTTTCCTAGTTTTCTCGTGTAGCACGAGTAACATTAGTGGCAGGTTCTGGAGGACATTCCTCTGTAAGTACAAACTTGTATTCTTCACTAACAAGTATGATATTCATATTACTTTTCTACTTGATAAAATTATCTCCAATTAATTTTTTATAATAGGACTCGAGGTTGACAAATTTGCTGAAATTAAATAAATAAAACAACATTCAACATATTTGAAAATAAATATCACAAAGAATTCAGAATAGTAAATGTTATATATGATACAGGTAAGTAAATACATAAACTTATTTACTAATTCCACGGTAATTCAATTTTCTCTAATTAGATGCCGTCGTAGGATAGGTCACATAATTATTAATTGAATTAAGATATTGTTAATTAATAAATAAAATATCAAAAAATCTCATATTTTCTTTTATTTATTAACTACCATTTTATGGTTAAGATACTATTAATAGTTTAATTGTATCCTCATGAGTGTGACCCATTATTTTAGATTCTAGCAATTTAACTCAAAATTGCCGCCATAGGGTAGGTCAATTTTGACATATATTCTAAAATCCTATCTCTTGAAAATCAAGTCTTGCTATTAATTTACATGGACACCCTTCGTAGGGAGGACAAAATCTAAGCGTCTTTAGGCACCAATTAAATCTCACGGTGCTTAATTAATAATGGAGACCATGGAATATATTATCATACATCCTCTCCCACTCATTATTTTAAAATCGTATGTGTTTTTACTAATAAACATCTAATATTTTATTTAACCTAGTTATTATATCTAATATAATTTTCTAGGTTAATTTATTAGTCAAATATTATTGGTCCTAAATAAATTATTAGATTTTCTAAAAATTTAAATTTTATAGGAATAATTTGACTAATCTAATTAATATAATTAATAAGGATAACCTAAATTAAATAAGTGTAAAATCACCAAAATTTAACTATTAAACTTAAATCACATTATTCAATTTTTTATTCCTATTGAATTATTTAATCTAAATAAATTAGTCATATTCTAACTAAACTATTTTAGCATGAATATAACATATATGCATGACATTCATAAATGACTATGAGTAGGTATAATAAATGACATATTATTATGCATGGCTGTATTATATATATCATATATAATATAACAATAAAATAAAATAAAATGATATTTGTGTGAGTCCCTTAGGAAATTACAACCCAATAAAATAATAAAATTACAAATAGTCAAAGGCACGCATGCCCGAAAAGTTATCTGCTAGCTTTCTTAGGCCTTCTTTCTTCTCTTTTGATATTTTTATAAATTAAATTTGTAAAAGGTGATATTTTTGTAAATACTTTACAAAACTAGCTTAGTCCATATAATTATCAAATAATCAATTGGGGCCTGGGCCTTTTTTTTTTTAATTTTTATCAAACGTAATTCGTTATATATATATATATATATTTATATATATAAGGCACCAATCCAATAGGTATTTTTTTTTTTACCTATGCATAGGTATCAATTTGGCCAATGAAAATTTAGCATGCACATTTTTTTATTGTAAAAAGTAAGAGAGAGAATGAGCATTAATGATGCACGTCTTTTCATGNAAAAAAAAAATACAACAAAGTCTATACCACAAAATTAGAGTTTACATATTTTAATCTAATCAAAATAAAGTGCAAAAAAATTAAAACATAAGGAACTATATAATTAAAGATTAAATATCAATCATACATCCATCATATGATAACTTATCTATTCATCATCTAATACATATAAAAAATAATGCAATACTCGCTCATGTATATACATAATTAATACTATATATTCATATAACCACTCTGGTACCAATTGTTGGTTTTAAAAATGATTTTTGCAATGGAAGATTGGCCTATGAACATTCAAAAAATTTTCTCAAAATAATTGACTATATGAGTGCATAATATTAATTCATAGCAAATAAGAATATATAAAGAGAATAGATCTAATACTTCTTGTAGCTTATCAGTGGATTTTAGCTTTTATGTCTTCTAAACCATCATTTTTTAATCCAAGCCTCAAGCACAACTAGATGAATATGTGGACATTGTGTACATTTTCTTAAAAACTCACACTTTAAGCTGTTGCAATATTCTCAACATATAAGACTGTAAGAGTTTATTATATAAAGAATATGAAGACTCTCTTTTTTTTCTCTCTAGTTTATAGAGACTCTGTAGAATATAATATAATGTATCTATCTATTCTGCTAGGATTTTCTTTATATATATATATTTATTAAACTATTTTAAAAAGTAATAATTAATCAAATTAATATATATCTTTTTTAAAAAAACGTGAACTATCTTTAAGAAGAAAAAGTTATTATATATACTTAAATTAATTAATTAATAGCAGATAACTCCTTCAAGGAAGAGCATTTCACTTTTACTCAGTTTCTTAATTTCTGTTTATCTAATTATCTGATAATTAGATATTTGTAAATTCAAAATTTAAACAAATTAGGAAACTTATCTATCCATAAATTCAAATTAGTTAATTATTTAATAATAATTATTAATTACTGTAGATGAACAATTTATCTAGACAAAGTATGTAGTAATAGAGATGATGTAATATCCAGTACAGTATTTGTAAGAGGTGGAATTAGGGACTGAAGTCTCCTGGAATTCAAGCTCTAATAAATTATGACAACTAATTAAAATTTTTAATTAATTTGTCCAATTTATTAAAAATCTAGAATTGCATTCTTGAAGTTACAAAATTAATTTACTTAGAAAATAATAAGTAGTTTGTCGATTTAATCATTACATATAATTCAATCCTTCATAGATGATTCATAATTGGATATAAGTCATGTTCTGTTTACCTCTTCAATTACATCTTTATCCTTGTGTAACATTGATTGTCTAATAAATAATTAATACATAAATCTATTATAAATTGAGTACTTAAATTATTCAAGTCCTAAAATAATACACAAAAAAATTATCTTTCTAGCTTCCTAATAGAAGATTCCATATCTGTAATTTACATTCCTAACTACTCATCTCATCATGCCTCCAAGATACAAGTATTTCGATCTGTTTAAAAAACAAACATTTAATAAGTATGTTTAGGAACATAATGTTATAAATAGGAGTCTATAACTACTCAGGATTAAGATTGATTTACATATGATCATCTAGTAACATTATTTGAACTCTCAATAGTTAATAGAATTTATATGAGATTCAAATCATATCTGGTCTAATCCTGTGTAATCGAATTATATAAAGTACCTCCAGTGTAATATCAACACATCAATAGTCCGAATAAGACTATTACATTCTCAATGTTAATGGACCGTACTAATAGTATTTAATTAAAGATTCCAAAATTTAATTAATTATTACAGATAATATTTTGTTTATTATCCATAAATTTAATCCTCTCGTATATAATACTTATATACTAAATTTGTGGTCATATAAATAAACTAGAGATTTTTTGATGTTCAAAGAAATACCAATTATGCACAAATTAAAATAGAAAACTGTCATTTTATTAATTCAGCAAAGATCCAAAATATACATACTTTTAGGGCATAAACCGTAATAGTTCAAGTCCTGAATCAATACATAAGGAAATCATCTTTCTAGCTTCCTAATGGAAGCAATGGATTCCATATCTGTTAGTTACATTCCTAGCTACTCATCTTATTATGCTCCCACGATTATTTCGATATGTTTAAAAAATAAACCTTTAACAAGTGTGTTAAAGAACATAATATTATAAATAAGATTCTATAACTACTTAGGATTAAAATTAATATATATATATGATTATCTAGTGACATTATCTGAACTCTCAACAGTTAATGAAATTTATGGAAGATTCAAGTCATGTCTAGTCTAGTCCTATATAATCGAATTATATAAAGTACCTCCATTGTGATGTTAACACATTAATAATCTGGATAAGACTATTACATTCTCAATGTTAATAGACCGTACTAATAATATTTAATTAAAGATCCTAAAATTTAATTAATTATTATAGACTATGTTTAATTTATTATCCATAGATTTAATCCTCATGTATATAATACTTATATACTAAATTTATGGTCACATAAATAAACTAGTGATTTTCTGATATTCAAAGACATACAAATTATGTATAAATTTAAATATAAAAATATCATTTTATTAATTTAGCAAATATCTAAAAGATACATTCTTTTAGGGAATAAACCTAACCAGTTTTGTATACATGTCTACAAGAGCACTACATGTCAGCTAATCCTGATCATAACCAATAAAGAAAAATGAGATAGTGGATCTCTTTGCCATCTATCAAAGAAGATAAGACGGTAGAAGCTCAAAGGAAACTACCAAATAAAAGCTTGGTTTGGTAGAGCATACTCACTATGCATTTTTCGGTATAGCTACAAAGCTTCCTCATTGCAATCATTTTGACTGTCCTTAAATAATAGCAGTCCATAGTACTGTGCTTTTTGGACTTGGAAAATTGAAGAAAATAATTTCAGGATCCACTTTGCATTAAGACCTTACATAAATGCCTAGAAGAGAGACTCTCAAGAAGTCACAACCATCATACAGAAAGGCTCTCGATAGTACCAAACAATGGATTTGCCTTTCCATTACTAGCATAGTAGTTCATTGCAAGCATCCAAAACGCTAGCATATGTGATATCATCGGTGCTCAATCTAGTATCTTGCATCCCTTGAAACAAATTTATAGATTTCTCTAAGTTGATTTGACTATAACTAGCAATCAGCACATTCATGGAGACCACGCCTAACTGAGGCATAACAGAAAAAACTGATGCGGAGTTTCAATGGCTCCAAACTTGGTATATATTTTGACTAGGAGCTACCAACATATAGACTTATTTCCAAACCTGATTTAATGGAAAGATAGTGGACTTGTTTCTTCTGATTAAGTCCTTGCATATTTGTGCAATCACTCAGTAACCTGGCCAAAGGCACCTCGTCAGGCATCATCCCTTCTGAATTCATTCTTTGGAATATGTTGAAATCCTTAACCTTATCCTTCTCCTGAACATACCCAACGATGATTGAATTCCAAGAAACCTTATCTCTGTTTGTAATGAGCTCAAATTGTTTCCTCGCATCCATTAGAGCCTCTAATTTAGCATACATATATGTCAATACATTTCCATCAAGCAAATTCAATGCAAATTTGTTCTTAGTGATAACTAAATGCAACTGGCAATTCAGTTCTAAAAACTCCAAGCAAGCACATGCGCTTAAAATACTGGTGTAGGTAAGGTCATCAGGCTGAAAGCCATATTCTTTTATATTAGAGAACAAGTTTTTGACCTCAAAGGCATATCCATTTTGTGCATAACCACCAAGCATTGCATTCCACAAGACAAGGCTCTTAGCATCTAAATCATTGAACATTTTCTATGAAACATCCACTTTCTCACACTTGGAATGCATATTAATCAGAGAACTTCCCATATAAAAACTAGAATCCAAGCCATATTTAACCGTATAAGCACGAATAAGTAAGCCATAGTCTAAAGCTACTAAACTACCAATTTCACTTCCTAAAGTACATCTAGTATGTTTTACACCAGTTTTTCTCATTTTCAAGAAAAACATAAGAGGCCCCCTCTTGCCGCGAAATCATAACGTTCCAAGCCACAATATTTGTGTTTTGCATCTCAATGAATAACTCACACGCATTATCTTGCTTTCCTATACTTAACACAAGCACTAATGACAGTCACAAAAGCAACTCGATCTGGAACATGACCAATTATCTTCCAAAAAGCCTTAAAATACTAGCCTTTTTTTTTTGGCCTTTTAGTTTTCTAGATTTGCTCTGAACTTCATTTAAATCAAAATAGACTTGTTTTATTATTATTTTTTTATTTTGTTTTCTTTTTTTCCCCGTCTTCTTTTTGTAAATAAAAAGATGTAACAGCCTGTAAGTGTAAAACTAAATGAAACCCTATAAAAGAATAAAGGCAATTGAAAACAAAAGAATAAAGAATAGAAAAAGAGAAAAGGGAGAGTGAAAGTCCTCTTCAACGGCCCGAAAAAATGAGACCCAAGTTCTTCAAACAATACCGTAAAGTAAACTTCGACCTCTATTCTATAAATACCTAGTAAAGTAAACATACCCAATAAAGTATATAAATCCTTTTACAAAATATTTGTTTAAAAAATATTTGATATGAAAATAATTCAACTAAATTTATTACTTATTCTTGAAAATAAAATAAATAATATTAATATCTTTTTCTCATTTCAAATATGCAAGTAGTGCATTTCTGAAACCAAAGGTGTACCTTCAGATTTGGAATCGTGTACTACTTTAGGTTGTTTATAATTTTATGTTTTATTTTCTTGAATCGTATACTTCTTTAGGTCGTCACTTTTATGTTTTATTTTTCATTGGTATTGGCATGTATATTGTATTATTTTGCAATTCTAAAACTAGAGGCGTACCTCTAGATCTAGAATCATATACTTCTTTAAGTCGTTTACGGTTTTATGTTGTATTATATGGACTCATGTACTTCGTTAGGTCATTCAATTTTTTTTTATATTAGTATTGGTGTGTATGTTGTATTGTTTTGCATTTCTGAAACCAGAGATATACCTCTAGAGGAAGAAGATGAACAAGAAAGAAGAGGCGGTTGACGAAGAATATGAACGAAGAAGGCGTAAATTTTAGGTTGGTTTAATTGTTATTTTGGAACTAGAGCGAGGTTATTTTTATCCATATAAAATATTGTTAAGGGAAGTAAGGGATTCTTTTGTAATCTAATGTGTGAAGATAGGTTGATGGGCTTTAGATTGTGGCTATAGCTTTACACAAAATTCTTCAAAAATATGCTTTTGTATTTTTTACCAAACACCTTTTAACTTGAAAATTCTTGAACAAGTGGTTTTAGCTTTTCAAAATGCTCGACTAAACTGGGATATTATAATAATCATTCATAAATAAATGTGGTATCATATTATAATGTCTCAATAAATACAATGACACATTATAGTAACTTTGTTTATAGTGTCACATATTAAAAAAAGAAAAGAAAAGTTAAGTATAGTGTTACTATTGGTAAATTGACCTAATACTTAGGAAAATCATGCATGCATGCAGATATGGAAAGTACATGATCATATCATGAAAGCAGTAGAAAAATTAGCGGATTTAAGTTTTAAAATTTTTACATGAAAACATTTTTCATTACCATATAACACACATGCATCACATATAGGATCATATGCAACATAAATCAAATCTAGATACAAAACCCTAGAGATGAGATTAGGGTTTACCTCTTGTACTGTGTTCCTCCTTGATCTCTTTATTAATGGTGATCAAATCTCTAACCCTATATCTTCTTGTCTATGCTCTTACTCTTGGTTGATGAGGCAAGTGGGCACCAAGTCGAAACCATCGTTGGAGAACGATCAAGAACACCTTCTTGATCCTATGGAATACTGGGATGTGAGATGAGACTATGAGATTGTAGAAAATCTTTTTCATTCTCACTAAGCCTAAGTTGGCCTTAATCTCTCTCTCTCTCTCTCCCTGTGTCTATGCGTGTGACTCTCTTAGAGTTACTGTGTAGTTTTTCCTCTCATATATCTTATATATATGGGACCCAAAACTGCTAACCCTAGTCCAATTAGGATTGGGCTTGTTCTCCAATTTGGGGTTTGGGTGTATTTTTATAAATATGTCTAACTCATGAAAATTATTTATAAAAACACTAACTTCTGTGTAGAATCATTATTTTACACAGTTTTATGAAACTTATTTTACAAATACCACAAACCAATTAATGAGCTTAATTGAGCTAGACAAGGGACCTAATGGATCCAAATAATCTAAGCTCTAATAATATGATAAATATATAATAACTCTTATTATGGTATTTATATAAATATTATTAATAAAAGTGACACTCCACTAAAAGCCCAATACTGCACTCTTAGATATACAATGTCGTAGTTAGATAGTTGAAATTACCGTAATACCCTTCAAACTTCTATTTACCTTTAAGTTACCATCTTTCTATCAAGGAATAATGTTGTCGATAATTTTATTCTCAATAGGTATTTAGACAAAATTATCAACCAATTCACAAAGTGAATACTAAGATCTTAGATTTAATTATTCCATGAATCTTGAAAGAACCTAAAGTGGCATTAATATATAGTGTCCTTAATTATTTGGTGTTCCCATCAATTCATAAGCTATAACCTCCAATATGCCAGAGTTCAGCTCTAATTTCATAAAAGTTAGTCTTTTAACAAATCAAAAGGCTATAACCCATGAAAGTAAGTCCAATCAAACATCAAAGATTAAGATCTATATTCTAAGAGCTAGTTTGCGATAATATAAGAATTGAGTTACGGCACTCCAATTCTTTATATTACCTGGTCCAGTTTAATACATATAACTTGCTTATGTTGTATTAGTATTTCAATTATAAGTCAGATACTTCAATGATTTGAGACGCATCATTCCTGTTGAAATAGATAAACACTACAATCTATAGTAAATAAAGTATTCCATCTTTATTTACAGATTGTAAGCTACTTCATTTAGATTTAGATAAAGAAACAAGTCTCCCCATAATTAACACTTAATCATGTTTATTTCTTTATACACATATAAAGTCATAAAATCTTTTTTAGATAAATAAACTATTCAACTAAGATAGTTTAATTTAGCAAATATTATAATTGCATATAAGAGAAAGTTGTTTATACTTAAAAGAGTAAAATTAAAAATCTGCTTTTTAGGGCAAAAATCCCAACAGTTACATTATAATACTCATTAATAAAAAAATATGGTGTCACATTATAAATGTCTCAATAAATACAATGAGATATTATAGTTACTTTGTTTATAGTGTCACTTAAAAAAAAAAAAGAAAATGTAAGTGTAGTATCACATTATAATAATCATTTATAAATAAATTAGTGCCATATTATAAATGTCTCAATAAATACAATGATACATTATAGTAACTTTGTTTATAGTCTCACATTTTAAAAAAGGAAAAAAGTAAGTGTCGTATCATATTATAATAATTATACATAAATAAATGTGGCCTTATATTACAAATATCTCAATAAATACAATGACATATTATACTAACTTTATTTATAATATCACATTAAAAATGAAAAAGGAAAAGGTAAGTACAGTGTCATTATAAATGTCTCAATAAATACAATGAGACATAATAGTTACTTTGTTTATAATGTCAAATTAAAAAAAAAAAAAAGAAAAAGTAAAAAACTAAGTATAGTGTCACGTTATAATAATCATTCATAAATAAACATGGTGAAATATTATAAATATCTTAATAAATAAAATGATACATTATAGTAACTTTGTTTATAGTGTCATATTAAAAAAAAAAGGAAAAATGTAACAATTTAAAGGACTATTTGAACTCAAATGGATCCAGTTGGACTCGACTAGAGTAGTTGGGAAGAATTTTAATAACACATCTACTATACTGGATCTAGTAGAGCTATATTGTGTCAAGTCGAGTAGAAATTTAAATGACCAATACTCTCTAAAAAACTCGACTGGACCCAATTGAGTTCAACTAGGTCCAGTCGAGTAACAATTTATGGTTAACTAGATCTAATAGAGATTGACTGGACCCAGTCAAGTAATAATTTGAATAACCAAAATTCTATAAAATCTCGATTGGATCCAGTGAAGTTTGATTGGTCTTAGTCGAGTAACGAGTGCGAAACCAAAACTCTCAGGACCTATTCAAGATCTTTTATATGCCGCTTTTGAGATATTTGCTCCTTAATATAAATGATTAAGAAGTTCATGCATAACCCACATCTTTTTTTCTATATTTTCCTTTCTTCCCTTCTATCTTGGCCAACTTTTACAACAGGAGATATTACAGTTTTTATCACTTCATCTTCAATGTCATCGAAAAGTCTAACTACCCCTTTAACTCCAATATGTTTCTTAACATTCTAGGGGAGATGCCACCAATGGGCAACTTCGTATAAACATCTTTAGCTACCTTTATAATTCTTTGGTTCCTATCTGAAACGATGACTAACTCCTCATCATCTGGTATAAGCTCTTTTGGCTTCGAAAAGAACCAAGACCATAAAGCCTCATTCTTCGAGTCAACAACAGCCTAAGCTAGGGAATATTTATGAAAATTACTATCTTGTGTCGTAGTAATAAGCATTAAACTTTTGTATTTTCTCTTCAACCAAGTCCCATCCATTGAAATAACTTTCCTCATACAACAAAATCCCTTAATGCATGCTACATAAGCTAAAAAAAAACATATTTGAAAATACTATCATCATCTACCTCTAAATATGTGAATGTACCTGGATTCATTTTTCAAACCATGTAAAAATATGACGGTAGAGATAAAAAACTCAATTAGGGTGAATCCCTAAGAAGGTCCTTAGAAATTTTTTTCCAAATTAAGCTTTCCAGTATGTTACTGATATATGTTTCTTTTGCATCATTGTCATTATCGATTTCAGGATGGGTATATCTTTCTAACCTTTAAAATTTGATTTCACCATCTTTGCAATTATAACTAAAGTTGCTTTTTTTTTTGGTTAATAAAAGGACAAGTATGAGTGTTAAACTATGATCAGATTAAGAAATGCTTTGAATTGCTAATCTTTGCTACCCCTAATACCCATTTGCATGTCTTATCAATGCATTTTGTTACATATAATGATATGTTGGAGTTAATTATTTCCATCTCAAAGCAAGCCTATAGAGAAATTTCTTTCAACTTATTTTTCACCTCATCTTTGTTTGCAAATTTTTGACAAATTGCCAATTTTGACTCGTCTATCAAACTAAAAGTACCATTATTACTTATTAGATTTCACAGATCATTCAGCACATCATTGTGGTCCATTGGTTCACAATGCTCTACTAGTTCAACTTAGTCCATAATAGCCAAACTTTTCTTTGAATATCTAACCATTCTGTATCAAGATACATCCCAAACCCGTCTTGAAAGCATCAGTATACACCACATAAGGTTTACCACTGTCAAGAATAGCAAGAACCAGTGCGGTGGTCAAACTCTGCTTCAACCTGACAAAAGCTTCTTTAGTTTCGTGATCCCAAACAAATTGCACATCCTTCCTAGTCAACTTTGTCAAAGGCAAGGCGATCCTGGAAAAATCATGTTCAAAATGGCGGTAGTAGCCTGCCAAACCAAGGAAACTCCGTACTTCTGCCACATTTCTCGGTCTCTCCCACTCCAAAATAGCTTCTATCTTAGCGAGATCGTCTGAAATACCTCAATGAGAAATCACATGGCCCAAGAACTTCACTTTCGACATCCAAAAGTCACACTTCGATTTCTAGGCATACAACCGGTGGTCTCTCAAGGTCTTAAGTGCTATTCCCATATGTTCGACATGCTCTCCTCGAGTCTTGGAATACACCAAGATGTTATTGATGAACACAACCATAAAACGATCCAGAAATAGCCTGAAGATTCGATTTATGAGATCCATAAATGCTGCGAGAGCATTCGTCAAACTAAAAGGTATCACCAAAACCTCAAAATGACTATATCGAGTTCTGAATACTGTCTTAGGTATATCATCCTCCCTTATCTTCAATTGATAATAACTGGATCTCAAATCAATCTTGGAGAAGAACCTTGAACCACCGAGTTGATCAAGCAACTCGTCTATCCTTGGCAAAGGATACTTGTTCTTCTCTATCAACTGACTCAACTTCCTGTAGTGCATACAGAGTTTCAACAAACCACCAGCCTTCTTCGCAAATAAGACAGAAGCACCCCAAGGAGAAGTGCTACTGCGAATAAAGCCCTTAGAAAACAGATCATCCAACTGTTCTCTCAGCTCTTCCATCTCAGAAAAAGCCATGCGATAGGCTGGAATAGAAACTGGCTGAGCTCCAGAAACTAGTTCAATGCAGAACTCGATCTTCCTATTTGGTGGTAACCCTGGTAAGTCTTTAGGAAAAAGAGTCACCTGCTTCTTATAATAGTCTACAATGGCTCGATACTTTGACAACCAATCCATACTGAGTATCACGTCATACTGTCCCATCGGCAACACAATCAAATCAGCGAGAAGCTTCCTATTACCAACCATAACCTGACAAGACTTACACATACTAGACACATCAGTTACTCCTCCCATAGGTGTACCCAACGTTAATACATAATCCAAATTAGAAAATTCCAATCCCAATAATTGAGCAAACAATAAGGATATGAATGAATAGAATGCACTAGTATCAAACAAAACATGTACATAAGAGTGTGAAAGAAGGATCATACCGCTAACAATACCTCGGCTAGTGCGATCCTGAGTGTCGTCTGCCCAAGTAAAACTATAGGCTTGGCTAGTCATCTTTCCTTTCCCCTTGTTGCTTCCCTGGCTTGGACGGCTATTGTTGGATCTTGGACTATTACTGCCATATCCACGCCCACCCTGACTCCCTGAGGCTTGAAGAGTCGGAAAAATCTGAGTAAAACCTTGAGGGTGGTACTAATGCTGATAAGGCTGAGGGGAAGTAAAAGTTTACAAAACACCCTGTGACTGTTGCGGCCTTGCTAGAATGTTCTGATAAGAAATAGAACCCGACTGGCTCCTCTACAGTCCTCCCTGAGAAAGAGGAGATTTCTGTAGACGGTTGGGACACTCCTTCTTCCGATGACCCTACTGGCTACAAATGAAACATCCCTCGTATGGACTGACTCTGCCACCCCCATTGTTATTCGAGCTCCCACTGCTATTCGAGCTTCCACTGTTAGGAGTACCTTGGGATGAACACTACCCCTGGTTCCTTCTGGTGACTTTCCTGTCATTACCTCTCTGCTGGTTCCTCCTAGAATCCAATCCCTTTTCGATGGCCTCTACTCGCTGGGTAGCCACCGTAATCTCAAGAAGAGTACGGAAAGCTTGAGTGCCAATTCTGTTGAAAATGTTCCGATTTAGATGACTCTTGTGCTTGGCAACTCAGTACTTCTCGCTCGTACCCGGTCCAAGAGCAACACTTGCCAACTCAGTGAACTCTATTAGGTACTCATTCACCGTTCTGTTACCTTGAATCAACGTCTTAAACCAGTTTATCACTTCATCTTATTGATCCTCATTGGCATACTGAGCCTTGAAAATCCGTTCAAAGTCTTCCCAAGTCAGACCCACTACATCTTGCATCTGTTCCACTATCTCCCACCAGTGAATGGCACTCCTCGTCAAATGGGCAATAACAAACACAGCCCCAAACTCAACCGGTGCCTCTCCATCTCATGCAACCAAGTAAATACCATGAGAGCTCTTGGTCTCAAACTGCCCTACCTGGAGACTCATGAACTGTTGGAGATGATTAGACTGATCCAACTGACGTTCCCTCAGAGCTGGAGGTTGATAATCTTGATTACTTATTCGGGCGAATGCCTGCTGCATTGCCTCAATCAGATGAGTGAAATCCGGACGAGGAGGTTCAGCACCCAGCTAGTGCCAAGGAACTCTTCTTGGAGGCATCCTTAAAATTGTGAAACAATATACCAAACTGTTAATGTGATAATGATGAATGCTTGTTATAAAATCAACTTCTGTTAAATTGGGGATGATGTTGTTGTATATGTGTTAAGAAGATGAAGGACAACATCGAGACTTATACCGTCGTAGTTCAGTGTAAATTCAACATCATAAATATTTTTCTCTATGTAGAATTGATGATCAAAGTAATCATCTACTAACATTTCTTCCTATTCATTTGTGCAACTTTCGATGCCTTTGCAACATTCTTCCTTCTTAATGACGTCCACATGTAGTATTGTTCTACGGTTAAACTCTCCATGACCTAAAAGATTAGGGGCAAGAGATTTTTTCACACTCCAAGATCAAGAACATGGCAACTGCTGTATACCCACAAGGATAAACCTCATAAATGCGAAAAGCTTCTAATCCAATCGTTATTAAAAATCTAAATAGCTACATTAACACCCAGAATATTTTGTCATAACAAAATACTAAATCAATCTAAACTATCAATAATAATTTGCTAAATCCATAATAACAAAAGAAACTCAAACTTTAACAAGAATCTAGTATACCTCAAATAACCAATAATGTCTCAAAATCAAACTACACAATACAATAGCTCTAAATAATAAATATGAGTCCTAAAATGATCTCCCTCCTTCAAATATGAGTTCCACTTATTGACTATTCCCTAAATCTGAAAAAGATTAAAGAATAAAAGTGTGAGCTCGATATCCCAGTAAGTAATCAATAATCTTTACTAGTTGGATCAAGCATATACTAATTGAAATATTTCATAAACATCTTATTTTGAACAACTCGATTTCAAAACTAATATGCTTCAATATAACATGTGAAATCAGTCAAAAATACATTTACAAAAATATAATAGATTTCAAACCTAAAGTTTCAATCTCATTCAAAAACTAGTAACACTTTCATATTCTACTCTATAGTTTTTAGATGACTATGACCACACTTAATCTCTACGGCTAGGTCCACATTTATTGCATTTAACCTCTGTAGCTAGGTCTATATTTACTGTATTTAACCTCTATAGCTAGGTCCACATTTAGTACGTACCGTTCACATTTAACCCCTATGGAATAGGTCCACACTACATAGACAATTGAAGAGTGTTTTAACAGATTCATATTCAATATGGTTCAAAAAGTGATAAACTCTGAAATCATTCAATAATATCAATCATAAGCTTGATCCATATTTTCTTAAAGAAGATAGTATAATTAGATCAAAGTAAATTTAATCAAAAAAAACTTATTTGAATTAAATATTTCAGATTAGTAAATATATACATAATTTTAAAAGGAATCAATAAAAATTAACTATGATAAAATAAAATTCACTAATAAGTGTTGAGCTATTTAGCTTTCAATCTTATCTTATTTTGATAATAACAAACATGTGATTTAGTTACTAATAATTGACTTGAGTTTGTAGTTATGAAGTTGAAAAAGAAATTGATAAAACTCGAGAAATAAAGTTCTCAATAATAGAGCATCATTGATAAACCTCGAAGGATGAAGATGAATGTGAAGAATCAAGATTCAAGACCAAGTCTAAATAGGTGAAAATTTATTTCCTATTCTTGTACTTGATTTATTGCATTGCACAAAATATTCTCTTTGATATGGCTCAAAAATCTTTAAAATGACTTTTTAAACGAATCTTCAAAGAATTAGCTAAACTTTAAATCTCTTGATTGTTTGAAAATAAATATCATTTCTAATCTAGATCAAATATTCTCAAAAGTACATTTTCTTAAAGTTAAAAATGTTTTGAAAAAAGGAAGTTTTAAAAATGACTAAATTAGTTCAAAGAAACAAAAAAAAAAAACCCTTTGTTTCTAACTGATTTTGGTCGACCAGGCTTGGTCGACAAAAATGAAGGCCAAAAATGGCCGTTGGAGCTAAACTGGCATTGAGAACTCTAACGGCTAGTTTTTGGGTCAACCAAAAATATTTCTGGTCAACCAAAATTCTGGCAACAAGATACCAACAGTCGAAAATGGCTAGTTTTTGAAGATGCCTTTAAATAGAGCCAAGTTTGATGACTTAAAGGCAGAAAATACGAACCTATATTTATACCCAATCAGTTTCTAAGCGCAAAAGCTCCTTTTTACTCAACTATAACTTTCAAATCTATTTGAGCTATTCCTAGAGCATCATTTGTGCATTGTTCTCAAATCACCTAAGCTTATATTATATTATTTCTTTGAAAGGTGATTCTTTGAGAGGTGAGTTTAGCACCGGAGTCATAAATAATCTGGTATAGGTGAGGTTGACACATGATTCTAAACAATCCATGATTAGGCGTAATAGAGCCAGATTCAAGACTATTGTAAAGGCATGGGTGTGCCTAAGAAGAAATCACTCCGGATTGTACAAGGGATCGGTCAAGCCCATAATTTTCATCCAATAGTATAAAGCTCTAAGCAAGTTATAGAGAGCTGGGGACATAGGCAAACCATCGTGTTTGTCGAACCTCGTAAAAATAGCGTTTGCATATCTCTATCCGTATCTCTTTAATTTATTTACTTTGATATTGTGCTTACTTATTTGCTGTTTTTACTTGTCTCATTCATTATTTACTTAATCTTATTACTTTAATTAAAAAGTTTATAAAAGTCTTAAAACCCCAATTCACCCCCCGCTTAGGTTAGCTATTCTTGCGACAACAATTGGTATCAGAGCTTGGTGCTCAATTTTCTAAAACTTAACCGTTTTTGAGATGGCTAATCCAAACAACTTTTCTTTTCAACATGAGGGGTTGTCACCTTCCAAACCACCTTTTTTTTAATAGAAATGATTTCAACTATTGGAGAAGTCATATGGACACATATCTTAGATCCATAGATTTTGATTTATGGTATATTGTCACTAGAGGTCCATTAAAAATGACAAAGATTGTTAATGGAGTTGAAATAGAAAACGATATTGAAGAATATGATGAAAAGGATAAAATGTCCTTTACAAAAAATGGAAAAGCTCTAAATATTATTATGTGTGGTCTAGATAGGAATGTATACAATAATGTTGAAAAAGCTAAGGATACTCATGAATTGTGGAATGTGCTTAAAGTATCATATCAAGGAACTAATTCCATGAAGTAAACTAGAATTAATATTTTCACAAGAAACTATGAGTTATTCAAAATGGAAAAAGATGAATATATTTCTCAAATGTTTACTAGATTTACCTTAATCATTAACTATTTTGGTGTTTTAGGGAAAACCTTTCCAAATGGTGAGTTGGTGAGTAAGATTCTTAGAAGTCTCCCTTGAGCATATAGAAGCAAGGTGGTAGCTATTCAAGAAGCAAAGAACCTTAGCAAACTTACTCTAGAAGAACTTATGGGTTCCCTCATGACCCATGAAATTCTTATGAAAGAAACTAATGAAGATGAAGGAGAAGAAAAGAAAAAGAAAGGAATTGCTCTTAAAGCCGCCCTACAAGAAAGCAATGAGGAAGAAGAAGAATTCGCTGATAGTGAGCTAGAAGACATTGCCTTACTTACTAAAAGATACAAGAAGTACTTAAATTTCAAAAAGAAGAACTTCAAGAAAAACATCAAAGGCAATGACTTTCGAGAGAAGAAAATGAGGGATGATCCCATCACCTACTTTGAATATAAGAAGCTGGGACATATGAAGAACGAATGTCTTTTGAGAAGAAAAATGAAGAATAAGGCAATGAAGGCAACTTAGGATGATAGTGAAGAAGAAGAGTCTAATAGAGAAGAACAAGAAGAAATTGCCAATATGTGCTTCATGGCAATAGAAAATGAGGTACAAAAGAAGAAGAACTTTTGGTTCTTCGATAATAGTTGCTCCAAACACATGACCAGAGACTACTCCTTACTCTCATCATTCACAAAAAGAAGTGGAGGACATATCACATTTGGAGACAATGCTAAAGGCAAGATTTTGGGTATAGGTAACATTGGTACTTCTTCCTCACCCATTACAGAAAATATTTTACTTGTTGATAGTCTTAAACATAATCTGCTTAGTACAAGTCAACTTTATGATAAAGGTTATAGAGTCATTTTTGAGCCTTCCAAATGCTTGATTAAGGATACTTGTTCATAAGAAATTATTTTTAAAGGGGAAAGAAAAGACAATGTTTACACTATTGATATTGAAAAATATTTTAGTCAAGATAAATATTTTTCGGCTTTAAAAGATGATTCTTGGCTTTGGCATAGAAGACTTGGACATGCTAGCATAAATACTATTTCTAAGCTTTCAAAGAAAAACCTTGTTAGTGGTCTACCGAGTTTACTCTTTGAAAAAGACAAGGTGTGTGATGTATGCCAATTTGGAAAATAAGTAAAAAGCTCTTTTAAATCCAAAAACATCATCACTACTTCTAGACCCTTGCAACTACTTCATATGGATATATTTGGACCATCAAGAGTAGTTAGTCTTGGTGGAAAATATTATGCCTGTATGATAGTTGATGATTTTTCAAGATTAACTTGGGTTCTATTTATTGCTCATAAAAACGATGTTTTAAATGTACTTACTATTTTTTATAAGAAAGTGCAAAATGAAAAAGGCTACACCATCACATCTATTAGAAGTGATCATGGTGGTGAGTTTGAAAATGATGAAATGGAAGCTTTTTGCTATAAAAATGGTTTTGATCATAATTTTTTGACTCCTAGAACTCCACAAAAAACTAGAGTTATAGAAAGAAAGAATAGAACTTTACAAGAAATGGCATAAAGCATACTAAATGAAATGGTTTGCCAAAATATTTTTGGGCTGAAGCGGTAAGTACCGCTTGTTATATTGTGAATAGAGTTATGATAAGGCTAATCTTGAACAAGACACCTTATGAGCTTTGGAAAGGTAGAAAACCCAACATTGGTAATTTAAAAGTTTTTGGTTGTAAATATTTTATTTTGAATACTAAAGATAATTTGGATAAATTTGATTCAAAATCTGATGCTGGTATTTTTCTTGGATATTCTACTACTAGTAAAGCTTATAGAGTTTTCAACAAAAGAACCTTGATAGTAGAAGAATCTATGCATGTTGTTTTTGATGAATCTAATACTCTCCATGAAGGGAGAAATATAGATGATGATGATGTTGTAGGTTTGGAACAAAGCTCAAATGAATTAAATTTCAATAAAAGATCGAATGAAGAAGAGGACATCCAACTATAACAAGACAAAAGTCTTAAGGAAGAAGGATGTGACAATGGTAATATTCTAACTATTCCTCAAGATTTAAAATTTAGTCATGCCAATCCTAAAGACCAAATTCTAGGTGATCCCTTACAAGGTGTCACAACTAGAGCATCATTTATAAAAATTTGCAACTTAGCTTTCCTTTCTCAAATTGAACCAAAAAATTTTAAAGATACCGAAAAAGATGAATTTTGGATTTTAGCAATGCAAGAGAAGCTAAATCAATTTGAAAGAAGTGATGTATGGGAATTAGTTCCAAGACCTAGTGATCATTCGGTTATTGGAACAAAATGGGTCTTTAGAAACAAATTAACTAAGCATGGGGTGATTGTGTGAAACAAGGCTAGATTAGTGGCCCAAGGTCTCAATCAAGAAGAAGGTATCGATTATGAAGAATCCTTTGCACCCATAGCAAGATTAGAATCTATTAGAATGCTCTTAGCATTTGCATGCCACAAGAATTTTATTCTTACCAAATGGATGTTAAGAGCGCATTTTAAATGGATATATTTTAAAAGAACTTTATGTAGCCCAACCCCCGGTTTTCAAAATCTTAAGTATCCGGATCATGTTTACAAATTGAAAAAGGCTTTATATGGTCTAAAACAAGCTCCTAAAGCTTGGTATAATAGATTAAAAATCTTTTTGATTTCAAATAAGTTTTCAATGGGAAAAGCGGATACTACTCTTTTTATTAAGAAGAAAGGGATGGATATGATAATTGTGCAAATCTATGTTGACGATATTATATTAGGAGCCACTAATGTTTGTCTATGTGAAGAATTCTCTAAGTGCATGCATAGTGAATTTGAGATGAGTATGATGGGAGAATTGAACTTCTTCCTTGGGCTTCAAATAAAACAATCCAAAGAAGGAATCTTCATCAATAAAGCAAAGTACATCAAAGAGCTACTCAAAAAGTTTGATCTTGAACATTCAAAACCAATGAAGACACAAATGAGCTCGTCAATCAAGCTTGACAAAGATGAAAGCGGTAAAGTGGTAGATATTACTAAATATCGAGGTATGATCGGATCCTTACTTTATCTTACCGCTAGTAGACTGGATATCATGTTTAGTGTTTGTCTATGTGCTAGATATCAATCTAATCCTAAAGAATCCCATCGTAGTATGGTTAAACGAATTTTAAAATATTTGCATGGCATTATGAATATAGGATTATAGTATCCTAAAAGCACACACTTTAATATCTTAAGTTATTCGGATACAGATTTTGCCGGGTGCAAAACCTATCGAAAGAGTACAAGTGGTACTTGTCACTTTTTGGGATACTCACTAGTTTCTTGGTTTAGTAAGAAACAAAATTCAGTTGCTCTTTGCACCACCGAAGTGGAGTATATATCCGCGGCTAGTTGTTGTGCACAAATTCTTTGGATGAAAAAAACTCTTTTAGATTTTGGCATGAAATTCGCACATGTGCCTATTAAATATGATAACACTAGTGCTATAAGCTTATCTAAAAATTCTATTTTGCATTCACGAGCTAAGCATATTGATATTAGACACTATTTCCTTCATGATCACATACAAAAAGGTGATGTTTCTCTTGAATTTGTCTCCACTGAAAAACAATTAGCGGACATTTTTACACCACTTGGTGAAGAATGATTTTGTATGATTAGAAGAGAACTTGGCATACTTGCTTTTGATGAAGTTTCCTAATTTTACTTTGTCATCTTTATTCTATCTCATTTTATTTGACCAAATCTGAAACTCTCAATTGATTCTTCAAAAATATGTATTTTTTTGTGTGTTTTTGCCAAGTCTGGAACTTTTCAGATTTTGGTCGACCAAAACTATTGGTTGCTTCAGAAATGCGAAGCTGTGCTGTTTTGCTGTTTTTCAGATTTTGACGACCAAAACTATTCGTCACCCATTTTTTAAAACCAACCCGAGACAGTTTCTTTGGTCTTTTCTCTGTGTTTCCTCTCATCTCTCTCACTCGAAACTCTTATCTCTTGAACAAAAACCCTAACCCTTTATCCCCTTTGCTTCTAATCTTGCTTTTTCTATGAGTTTTTACTCCAATTTCTTCAATATTTCATTCTTTCTCCACCAAATTGGTTTTGCTCCTTCCAATTTTGTGATCAATCTGGCTATTCCCTTTCTCTTTCCTGCTTAAATCTGAGATGCCATTCAAAGCTCGTGCCAACAAGAGGTCAAGGAAGAATATCATCGGAGAAGAAGATGAAAGGAGATCAAAATCAAGGTTTGACATTCCTCTTTTCACTAATTCTGGAATTGTTGATGATTTCCAAAATAATTTTACTAAGAGGGCTTTAGTGAATGGAAGAAGTGTGGATTAGATAGCTATGGAAAAACTAGTAGGTTAGAGACATATATTTCAAAGGATGGGATGGGTTTCCTTTTCTAGTATTAATGGATTTACTTACCCTAGGTCAGTAAAAGGATTCTATGCTGCTATGAACCTAAAGAGTGATTTTCGTGGAATCATTTATACGCTTAAAGGGAAGGTTATTGATATGAATGTGAGTGATCTTTGTGCTATTCTAGAAATACCAAATAAAGGTAGTCGTCTAATTGATCTTATGGGAGATTTTGATGAGGTGACAACTTTGAAAAATCTCACTATGGATAGCAATTATTATCCAAATTGAACCGCAAATCATTTGAATGTTCATAGTAGACTCCTTCACCACTATATTACCTACAACATTCTTCCTCATGCTGGCCATAGAGAGATAGTCCATCCTTTTGATATTTTCCTGATTAACTCCATGCTCATGGGAAAAGCTATAAATTTAGGATATATTCTTATGACCCAAATGAGGGAAGCTGGTTCTAAGAAGACAGGGTGTCTTCCTTATGGAATGGTGCTTACTTGAATTTTTGATCATTTTGAAATTCCTCTTCATGATGACTCCGTCAGTGAAAAACCAATGTCTCCTTATGATAGAACTGCCGTCGAGCACATGCATTGGTTCTTTAATGAGACCAACGGTACTTGGACATACAAGGGGCCCGAAAAGGCTGGTGATCCTAGTGTACCCATGGAGACTCATGATTATGGTGATAATGAGGAAGGTGACACATCTACTGCTCATATAACTCCTCCTACATTTAACTTTGAGGAAGCATTTCAACTTATGAATGCTCGCTTAACACTCTTGTTGTGGACTTTAATGCATTCAAGGAAGATCATGGTAGGCAAATTCAAGCTTTTCAAGACTCTCAACAAGCACAGTTTATTCGCCTCTTTGCGCACCAACAAGAGATGTGGAACTATATGCATCAAGGACAAAATCCTCCTCCATTCTAGAGTCTTTCTCTTGCTTATTTACTTATGCTTTGCATGTTCTTTTTTTTTTGGGTGTGTTAGTATGTTATTTTTGAACCTTTTGAACTCTATTTGTATGTCTTCTTATTATGGACGATGGAACCTTGTGTGAGACTTATATCTATCTTCGATTGTGCTCTATTATTCTCACTATGCTTATGAGATTTATGTATGGTATTTCAATTCTTGGTGCTTTCAATTCTTTTTGCTGATTACAAAGGGGGAGAAAATATTCATGATTTTTGTATGTATCTATTGAGCTAAAAAGAGGGAGATTCTTTTAATTTTCCTTGTATATGTTGAAGGGGACTTTCTAAAAATAACGGTAAGGTTATTTATATCATTATTTTTATCTCAAAAATCAATGTTTGTCATCATCAAAAAGGGAGAGATTGTTGACCTATGCGGCTTTCAATCTTATCTTATTTTGATAATAACAAACATGTGATTTAGTTACTAATAATTGACTTGAGTTTGTAGTTATGAAGTTGAAAAAGAAATTGATAAAACTCAAGAAATAAAGTTCTCAAGAATAGAGCATCATTGATAAATCTCAAAGAATAAAGATGAATGTGAAGAATTAAGATTCAAGACCAAGTCTAAATAGGTTAAAATTTATTTCCTAGTCTTGTACTTGATTTATTGCATTGCACAAAATATTCTCTTTGATATGGCTAAAAAATCTTTCAAATTACTTTTCAAACGAATCTTCAAAGAATTAGCTAAACTTTAAATCCATTGATTGTTTGAAAATAAATATCATTTCTAATTTAGCCCAAATATTCTCAAAAGTACATTTTCTTAAAGTTAAAAATGTTTTGAAAAAAGGAAGTTTTAAAAATGACCAAATTAGTTCAAAGAAACAAAAGCAACCCTTTGTTTCTGACTGATTTTGGTTGACCAGGCTTGGTCGACCAAAATGAAGGCCAAAAATGACCACTAGAGCTGAACTGGCATTCGGGACTCCAACGGCTATTTTTTTGGTCGACCAAAAATATTTCTGATCAACCAAAATTCTGGCAGCGAGATACCAACAGTCAAAAATGGCTAATTTTTGAATATGCCTTTAAATAGAGCCAAGTTTGATGACTTAAAAGCAGAGAATATGAACCTATATTTATGCCCAATCAGTTTCTAAGTGCAAAAGCTCTCTTATACTCAAATATAACTTTNTCAAAGAATTAGCTAAACTTTAAATCCATTGATTGTTTGAAAATAAATATCATTTCTAATTTAGCCCAAATATTCTCAAAAGTACATTTTCTTAAAGTTAAAAATGTTTTGAAAAAAGGAAGTTTTAAAAATGACCAAATTAGTTCAAAGAAACAAAAGCAACCCTTTGTTTCTGACTGATTTTGGTTGACCAGGCTTGGTCGACCAAAATGAAGGCCAAAAATGACCACTAGAGCTGAACTGGCATTCGGGACTCCAACGGCTATTTTTTTGGTCGACCAAAAATATTTCTGATCAACCAAAATTCTGGCAGCGAGATACCAACAGTCAAAAATGGCTAATTTTTGAATATGCCTTTAAATAGAGCCAAGTTTGATGACTTAAAAGCAGAGAATATGAACCTATATTTATGCCCAATCAGTTTCTAAGTGCAAAAGCTCTCTTATACTCAAATATAACTTTCAAATCTATTTGAGCTATTCCTAGCGCATCATTTGTGCATTGTTCTCAAATTATCTAAACTTATATTGTATTATTTCTTTGAAAGGTGATTCTTTGAGTGAGTGTTTACTTGTATTTTCATAAAAATATTATTGAGAGGTGAGGTTGGCATCAGAGTCATAAACAACTCGGTATAGGTGAGGTTGACACCGGATTCTAAACAATCCGTGGTTAGGCGTAATAGAGCCGGATTCAAGACTATTGTAAAGGCGTGAGTATGTCTAAGAAGAAATCACTCCAGATTGTACAAGGGGTTGGTCAAGCCCATAATTTTGATCCGATAGTGTAAAGCTCTAAGCAAGTTGCGAAGAGCCGGAGACATAGGCAAACCGTCGTGTTTGTCGAACCTCGTAAAAATAGTGTTTGCATCTCTTTATCCCTATTTCTTTAATTTATTTACTTTGATATTGTACTTATTTATTTGCTATTTTTATCTGTCTCATTCATTATTTACTCAATCTTGTTACTTTAATTAAAAAGTTTGTAAAAGTCTTAAAAATCCAATTCACCCCCCTCTTAGGTTAGCTATTCTTGGGACAATAGTAAGGATAAAAGATTACTTACCTGTTCGCTAATCTAACCAACAACAATTTGCTAGCTACCACAAGAACCTATAATTATAACAAGTATGATATATAAATATTAAACGCTTAATAGGTACCTTAAATCATACCTAATATAATGTCTAACCCGTTGCTCATGCATACTTGATACATTATCTTGCATTACATTATCTTGCATAACCTTGACATCAAAAATTCATAACAATTCTAAATTAATGCTAAAAATTATAAAACGTAGAGGACAATATCGGCAAGTGATTGGAACCCTAAAAGTGCCAAGAATATAGCTGTAGTGTCTATAGGTGGGCTTCACGAAGCTAAGTAATCTGCTGCCATATTTTATTCTAAATGCTAAGAGTTATAAAATTTTTAAGTCTATATCTCTCTTGTTTTAAGTCCGTTTTTGATAAACTATATACCGTTAAAAAGCTTATTCAATGACTTTCCAACCATATGAAATATGACCTAGTAAACCATCAGAAACTATTGAAAAATCCGTCGAAACCTCTATTGCAGTTTACCATCTCAGACCAAAACTCAAAAATTTATAACTTTTAATTCAGACATCTAAATTATGTAATTTTGGTTTTGTTTGAAACCTTACAGCAAGAGTAATCATCAAAATATAAATCATCCCTAGAGTGATGATTGAAACAAAAAGATGCTTAAAGAATTCTAAACCCTATATGATGAATTAACCTCAAAATTCCCAAGTAATAGATTGACAATTGATGTGGAGGAGTTCTTTACCTTAGAGAATTGAAAAATTAACCTTCTTGTAATCCTTTCTCTTTTCCCAAGCCTCTCAGCCATTCTCTTCGCCCTCTGTAGAGCGTTAATTTTTTTTTCTTTTGTCATACTCAGAAAGTTGATACGTATAGGGTTTCCTAGTTTTTAAAATTACAGAATTGTCCTTACTTAGTTAACTAAACCCTTGGTCTTTTTGTCTTTTGTCTTATTTATTTTTTTATTATTTGCTTTTCATCTATATGGATTATCACTCTCTCCCACTTAAAATAAGTTTAGTCTTCTAAACTTCACGTACCTATAGTCTAAAAAAGGAATGGGTACTTCGCTCTTATTTCCTCTTCTAACTCTAATGTAGCTTCTCTTTCAATGTGGTTGGTGTATTTAACCTTAACATAAGAAATAATCCAACATCTTAACACTTGTTCTTTTGTATCAACAATGCGCAAAGGACGTTCTTCATAAGCCATATCTTCTTAAGTTGCATCAGTTTATACTAAAATCACATGACTAGCACTAGGAATGTATCTGTTCAGCATAGACACATGGAACACATTGTGAACACCAGATAATATTAGTGGCAGGGCAAGTCTTCAGGCTACCTTACTAACTTTATCTAATATCTCAAATGGGCCAATGAATTAAGGACTTAGCTTATCTCAAACTCTGAATCTCTTTACCTCTCTCATAGGTGATACTTTTAAGAAAACATGATCACCAACTTCAAATACCACTTCCATTCTTTTGGGGTTTGCATAACTTATCTGACTGTTTTTGCAGCAAAAAATCTCTCTTTGATCACTCTAATCTTCTCAATAGTTTGTTGTACCATTTTAAGTCCTGTAATTGCCTTTTTTCCTACATCATCCCAACAAATAAGAGATTTGTACTTTCTATCATATAAAGTTTCATTCGGTGCTACTTGCAAACTAGCTTGATAGCTATTATTGTATGCAAACTCCACCAAGGGCAAATGCTTATCCCAAGAACCTTTTAAATCTATGATGCAAGTCCTCAACATATCTTCCAGTATCTGAATGATTCTTTTTGACTATCTATCTATTTGTGGATGAAAAGCTATATTGAAACTTAGCTTCATCCCAAAGGCTTTGTGTAGAAAATTCCAAAACTGTGATAAAAATCTAGGATCTCGGTAAAAAATAATAACTGGAAGAATCTCATATAGTCTTACCATCTCTTTTATATATAATTTTGCTAATCTCTCGAGGGAAAAAGTGATTTTGATAGCTAAAAAATATGCAGATTTAGATTTACGATCTACAAAAATCTAAATTATATTATTGCCACTATTAGTCATTGGCAATCCTATTACAAAGTCCATAGTAATACAATCCTATTTCCATTTAAGAATCTCAATAGGTTGTAACAATTGTGCAGGTCTTTAGTATTCAGTTTTCACTTGCTGACACACTAAGCATTATGCAACATACTGAGCAATTTTCCTTTTCATGTTTTTCCACCAAAAATTCTCTCTTAGATCTTTGTACATTTTAGTGCCTCTAGGATGTACTGTGTAGCTCATGTTATGTGCTTCCCTAAGAATCTCTTTGTTTAATTCTAGATCGTTTGGCACATATAATCTCTTTCAAAATCTCAAGGATCCATCTTTATGGATAAGAAACTCTGTTTTCAATTTTGCCTCTATCTTGGCTCGAATATTCTATAAATAGGGGTCATTAGGTTGGGTAGCCTTGTACTATCAATCAGTAAAGTACATGTAAACTAGCCAACTATACTCTAGTTTTTGGTACTCTTGCTTCGATATTTAGTTTTCTCATATCATCTATAATGTTCTCCTAATCAGTGATTAAAGTTGCCAAATTACCTGAAGTTTCTCTGTTCAAATCTTAATCTTTTAACAACTCTAACAACCTTCTCTGCCTTATGTTTAGCTCCTATTGAGTGAAGATGTACTTCAAAATCTTATGATCAGTATATGTATCACATTTCTCTCAGTAGAGATAATGTCTCCAAATCTTAAGAGTAAAAAGTACAGCAGCTAACTCCTAAAAATGTGTAGGGTATTTTTTCTCATACCCCTTCAATTGTCTAGAAACTTAGGCGATAATCTTATTATGCTACATCAAAATACATCCTAACCCCTTCTTTGGCACATCACTATAAACAATGAATCTTCTAGTCCCAGAAGGCATTGTAAAGATTGGTGCAGAAACTAATCTTCTCTTTAGTTCCTGAAAACTTCATTCACAACCTTCTGACCATTCAAATTTGACTCTCTTATGAGTAAGTTGCATCAAAGAAATTGCTATCAGTGAAAATCCTTCCACAGACCTTCTATAGTATCTAGCTAAACCGAAGAAGCTGCAAATCTCCAAAACATTTGCTGGCCTATTTGACTCTATAATTACCTTAACTTTTTGGGGGTCAATAGAAATTTCATCCTTGGATATTACATGCCCCAAGAAAGATACATTTGTAAGCCAGAATTCGCATTTCTGTAATTTCACATAAAGCTTATTTTCTCGTAAAATTTGCAACATTTTTCTCAAATGCTCTGCATATTCTCCTTCACCTTTTTAGTATATCAATATATCATTTATGAAGACCACTGTGAACTGATCAAGGAATGGGTGGAATACTCGATTTATTAAGTCCATGAATATAGCTAGGGCATTGGTCAACCTAAAAGGTGTCACCAAAAATTTATAATGTCCATATCTTATACGGAAAGTGGTCTTAGAAATATCTTCTACTTTAATCTTCAATTGATAGTAGCCAGATTGAAGAACAATTTTAGAGAAGACTTATGCACCTTGCAAACTGATCAAATAGATCGCCTATCCTTGGTAGAGGATATTTATTTCGTATGGTCACCTTGTTCCATTCTTGATAGTCAATGCAAAGACGCATGCTCCAATCTTTCATCTTCACAAACAATACGGGAGCTCTCCATAGGGAAATGCTTGGTCTAATAAAACCTTTATCTAATAATTCTTGCAGATATTCCTTCAATTCTCTTAATTCTGCTAGTGCCATATGTTAAGGAGCTTTAGAAATTGGAGCAGTGTCTAATAAAACATTAATAGAGAATTTTGTCTCTTTATTAGGTGGCAATCCTGGTAAGTCTTCTAGAAAGACGTCTAGAAATTCACTCACAACAGCAATATCTTCTAGCTTCAACTCATCTGATTGGATATCTCGAACCATCGCCAAGTAACCTTCACATCCATGTCTCAACATTTGTTTTGCTTGTAAAATAGAAATCACATGAAGAGGAGTATGTTTCAAATTTCTAATAAAAGAGAACTCAAGTTGGCCAAAAATATGAAAATTGACTTTCTTCCCATAATAGTCAATAGAAGCATGATATCTAGAACCAATTCATTCCTAGTATGATGTCAAATTCATGCATGTCCATAACCATCAAATCAACTAGAAACTTCCTATCCTCAATAACAATACTACAAGACTTGCAAGCATGGTCAACAACTAAAGTGCTTCCAATTGGGGCGTCTATACATAAATCAATGTCTATAGGCTCAATCAACAGATCATGTTTCTTCACAAATTTAGTGGACACAAAAGAATGACTAGCCCTAGAGTCAAATAATAGATATTCATATTTAGAGGATATAAGAATTGTACCTATCACTACGTCATTTGAAGTTTGTGCATCTTGTAGTATCATAGCATAAACTCTTCCTTGGGCTTTAGGTTTCTAGTTCCCTCCTTTATTCTGCTCAATAGGACGTGCTTGGTTCACTTATATGGTAACAGAATCCTTTGAAGGGCAGGAAGCTAACTTATGTGCAAAACTACCACAATGAAAACAAGCACCTTTATTCCAACGATAGCCTTTCTCTTCATAGTTACCTCTACCACATCTTGTGCATTGAAGTCCACTTCCTTGAGTCCCTTGCTACTTACCTTGTCCACCTGAATTCTGACTCTTTTGTGGCTCTGACCTGTATCTCTTCTTTTGGTTGTTGTCTCGATTTTGTTGAGCATCATTGAGTCTCCTCTCTATCAGTAAAGCTTTGCTCACTACAGCTGCATCAGTTTTTAACTCAAATGGCTCAATTCCTTGTTTAATTTGGGACCTTAAACCCTCTTTAAATCTTCAAGCTCTATTTTCTTTAGTTGCCACTAAAGTAGGAGCAAACTTTGACAATATGGTAAATTCTGCCTCATACTAACCAACTGTTGTATTCCCTTGCTCTAGCTTGACAAATTCTCTTTGTTTTTGGTGATAGACACTCTTGGGAAAATATTTCTCATTAAATGCATCCTTGAAGTTCTTCCAAGTAAAAAGTTCAATGTCTTGTTTATATTGGTGCTTCGCCATTGACCACCAATCATATGCACCTTCTTGTAACATGTAAGTGGCATAGGTCACCTTCTCAGCATCACTACTATCCAAGGCAGTAAAAGCCTTCTCCATTTCAACCAATCAATCGCTACCTCAAATGATGATGGCGTAAGTTTCTTAAACTCTGATATTCCATTAGTTGCCTATGCAGATTAATAGTATTTTGTTGTTGTCATTACAATTGTTCTTGTAACATCTCTTGTTGAGTTTGCTGATATTGAATCACCCCAACTAAGGTTTCCATCAATGCATGCAACCTAGTTTGTTGTGGTTCACCTTGAATATTCCTAGCACCATCGTTGACATTTCCTTGTTGCTGATCCCCTTACTGTTGAGCTCTTTGTTATTGCCTAGCTTGTATGTTAGCCATTTGATTTTCACGAGCTAAGTTTGCTAGAATCCTATTGTCTGCCATTCAAGCCTTCAAACACAAAATAGATTTTCTCAATATCACTTGCTATTCAAGATAATAAACAAAGCAACAGAAAGATTACAACTATCTAGCTTAATATCTTAAAATCACTTATTACTCTAATCTTGGACTTGATCATTATCTTAACTTAAGGTAGACACAATCAATAACTTAAGAAAGTTCTAAAGATCATAAGTTAAATAAATTTACAATCTTATACAAGATTTAAGATATCATAGCCTAATTTCTGATACCACTTTAATTGTCAAGCTCCGAGACCAAGGACATGACAACCACCACATGCCTACAAAGATAAACTTCATAGACACAAAAAGTTTCAAATCCAATCATTATTAAAAATCCAAACAAATTCACTAACACCCAAAATATCTCATCATAACAAAATACCAAATCAATCTAAACTATCAAGAACAATTTGTTAAATCGATACAAACAAAAGAAAAAGATTATTCCACCTTCAAATATGAGTTTTACTTACTGACTGTTCCATGAATCTAAAAAAGATTAGAGAATACAAGGGTGAGCTCAACAACCCATAAGTAATTAATAATCTTTACTAGTTGGTTCAAGTATATGCTATTTGAAACATTTCGTAAACATCTTATTTTGAACAACTCAATTTCAAAACTAATGTCTTTCAATATAACATGTGAAATTAGTCATAATCAAATTTACAAAAATATAATAGATTTCAAATCTAAAGTTTCAATCTCATTCAAAAACTAGTAACTGGATGACTATTACCACACTTAATCCCTACAGGTAGGTCTATATTTACTATATTTAACAGTTGTATCTAGGTCTATATTTACTATATTTAACCCCTGTAGTTAGGTCCATATTCAGTATGTATCGTCCATATTTAACCCATGTGGAATAGGTCTATATTATATAGTCAATTGAAGAGTATTTTAACACATTCATATTCAATATGGTTCAAAAAGTGTTAAACTCTCAAATCATTTAACAACAGTATCAATCATAAGCTCGATCCATATTTTCTTAAAGAAGACAATATAATTTGATCAAAGTAAATTTTATCCAAAAACAACTTATTTGAAGTAAATATTTTAGATTAATATATATATATATATATATTTTAAAAGGAATCAATAAAAATTAGTTGTGATAAAATAAAAGTCACCAATAAAGATGAAAGATTACTTATATATTCGCTAATCTAACTAATCCAATAATAATTTGCTAGCTACTACCAGAACCTATAATTATAACAAGAATCATATATAAATATTAAATATTTAATAGGTACCTTAGATCATACCTAGTACAATGTCTAACCAGTTGCTCATACACACGATATATTCACTCCATTATCTTACATAACCTCAACATCAAAAATTTATAACAATTCAATATTAATTCTAAAAATTGTGAAACTTGGAGGATAATATCTACAAGTGATAAGGGTACTAAAAGTACCAAGAACATGGTGGTAGGGTCTATAAGTAAGCTTCACGAAGCTAAGAAACCCGCTGCCACATTTTACTCTAAATGCTGAGAATTATAAAATTTTTCCAGATTTGTAGCGCTCATTTCAAAAGGCTTATCTCTCTAGTTTTAAGTTTATTTTTGTCAAATTATATACTATTAGAAATCTCATCGAATAATCTTTCCAACCATTATGACCCTATTAGACCATCAGCAACTACAGAAAAACCATTCACAACCTCTATTGTATTTTACTATTTCAGACCAAAATCCAAAAATATAGAACATTTAATCCAGATATCCAAATTACGTGATTTTGGTCTTGTTTTAAACCTTACTGCCAGAGAATCACTCAAAATATAAATTATACCTAGAATTATGATTGAAACAAAAAGATACTTAAAGAATTCTAAATCCTAAATGATGAATTAACCTCAAAATTCCCAAATAATAGAGTAACAATTGATGGGGAGGAGTTTTTTTACCTTAAAGAATTGAAAAATTAACCTTCTTGTAATCCCTCCTCTTTTCCCAAGACTCTCAGCCGTTCTCTTCTTCCTCTGTTGAGGGTTAAATTTTTTTTTTTTTTTAATGTAACACCATTGGGCCTTTTGTAGAGCAACAAATTTTTTTTAATGTAACACTACTCAGCCTCAGAAGTACCCGATATGGGACTTGGGGCGTTATTGCTAGAAATTATGAAAAATAATTTCGAAAAACAATTTTACAAAAAATGATTTCCACAGTTTTGTAAAAAATTCAAGAATGTAGCAGAGTAAGTATTTTAAATTTTTTTTGAAACTTTACAAAACAAAAGTAGGCTCATTGATCTAACATAAATTAATTCATAGATCTTGGTTTAGATAAAATCTAGAAGCACTTCATAACTATTAGGTCTTCTCATCTATTCTCTAGAGCCTGTTGAATGATCCGGTGCGTACCCACCTTCTTGATTCCCAAAGAGAGATGAGTGGATGATCCAGAAGATACTCTTCCTTCTCTTTAACTACACGTCTATGACCATAGGTATCTCTCACTTGGCGGCCATGAACGAGCTCAGGATTGCTCCTTTAGTTGCTCAGTTCTCTCACACTCTCTCTTTTTCTCTGTGTCTCACATCTTCTATAGACACTATGACTAAGAGTGGTGTGTGGAACTATACCAAAGCTTAGGAGAACTTTTCTCTTAAGTATTAGAGTGATGTAAACTCTAATGGGCTTATTAGGCTCAACTGATCATTCAATTATTATTAGGCTATATGTGAGCTAGACAGGGGATCTTCTGGATCTAAATAGTCTAAACTCTAATGGGCAAACTAGCCACAGTCATAATTACTGGGCCTTGTCTATTAATATTGGGACACTCTACTATAGACCCAATATTGCACTCTTAGACTAAATGTCATATATTTTCTGTAAAGCTAATAAATACTTTAATTAACTTGATCCATTTAGTATATATTATACTTGCAGATATATCCCTGACGCAATGGCATACTAGTGAGGTGAAATTATCGTATTACACCTCTAGTACTTATTTACCTTTGAGTTGTCATTTTTCATCTAATAGATAATAAATGACTATAGTGTTTGTAACTGCCTATACAAACGAAGTGAATACCTGACATCTTGTTTTTCATTATCCAAGTCCTTGAAAAAACTGAAAGTGACATTATACACATGGTGCCTAAAACATGAAGGGCATTCTCATCAATTCACAAATCTTATCTTCCAAGATACCGGAGTTCGAACCATATAATCGGAACTAGTCCTTTAGTAAGTCAAAAAGATAAAACTCATGAAAGCAAGTTTGACAATCACTAGGATTAAGCTAATCTTGTAATAGTGCTAGATTAGTGAAAGATACAATATTTAGTTATGGCACTTAATCTCAAATTCTATTTTCACTTGGTCCAGTTCAATACACTTATAACTTTCTTATAATGCACTAGTATTTTTATCCAAAGTCAGATACTTAGATGATTGGAGACTTTATCAATCCTGTTAAAATAGACAACACTACATTCTATAACAAAATAAAGTACTCCATCTTTATTTGTAAAATGTGAACTTTTAATTTAGACATAATAAAATGAAGAATTTAGTTTCCTACATGTGAACATTTTATACGAACAATTCTTTATTACTCATTATTAGTCATGGAAACTGTTAGACATTTACATAATAGAAAACATAAATATCACATGTATATAATTAGGACATAATATGGAATTTATTGACAGTAAATAAATAGTACTTAAATCTAGTAAACATTATTTAAAGTGCCAAAAAAAGAAACTGCTTTCTAGGGTAATCTCCCAACAATCTCGCACTTGCCCTTTAAAGCAGATGTGATATATCACACAGTCCCACTCCTTCTAGGTGATCCTCAAATAATTTGATTCCTAAAGATTTAGTAAATAGATCAGCAAGGTTCTTCTGTTAAGTCTATCTTACTCACTATAATGTCTCCTTACTAGGGTTAACACATAACAAAAAGTTGATCCTTTAGAGTATATTTTCAGATCGATTATTAGAATTAATATATCTTACATAAGTATGATCTTTCTCCAGGATAGAAAAGCATATAGTTCTTCTTTCTCTGAAGATGCTTAAAGATACCCTTGAATATAACTCTATATTCAGGATCTGAATTGGATTAGTAATAACTTACTATTCCAACAGCATAATAAATATCATACTATTATACTAATCAAATTCTTATTGATGATTATCATCCTATATTATGTCCAATGATTAGTATATCATCAATATATATGAACTATAAAAATCACTTTGCTGCCCTAAATCTTTTGTAGGTACAAGATTTGTCTATATATCGATCAAATCGATAAATTCTAGACAAATACTTAAGTCTATAATTAGATTTCTAAAGTTTCATAAACTTTGCTTTCTTAGCCTTTTTAAATGAATCTCTCTGGTTGTACTTTTTAGATATAGCCGTCAAGATTGCCATTCAGGAAAGCTATCTTGATATTAATTTGCTATTTCTCATAATCAAGAGATACAACTATAGAAAAGAGTATAGAATTGATCATAATAATAGAATAGATATTCTTTTTATATATAATCCTTTTGCAACTAACTTGTCTTGAAAGTCTTTACTTTCCTATTTATTCCTCTTTTTCTCTTATAAATTAATTTACACCTAAAAAGTTTTACCCCTCTAAGTAGATCTATAAGATCCCAGATTTTGTCAGAGTACATAGACTCTAATGTGGATTCTATTGCCTTTTGTTAGAGATCTATACCAACATTATCTATTGTCTCTTTATAAATAAAGTAACCAAATTCTAGGTTATATGACTCTCTTATTCCCAAATACCTATTAGATTGTCTCACAATCCTTCCATTACAATGAGAGTTCGATATATGTTACTTTTCTAGTGATTTATCCTTCTTAAGTGCTTACTTTATTCTATTTTTCATAAATAAGTTGATTACATCATCAGTTATT
>JXTB01000841.1:0-69271 GCA_002914805.1 Parasponia andersonii | reverse complement strand
AAATACATGTGCATATATAGACTAAATTCATAAATACATATCTTGTTCATGGCATCTTTGTAACTTGATTGAGGCCTCAAGAAGCAATTCATTTCGAGTTAGTATGTTAGTTGCATAATCAAACTCATTCCCACCTAGCAATTAAAATCTAGTTTCAGGTGATTAGTTATGAAACTTAATGCATCATACTCGCAATTAGGATCAATTAGGTTTTTTATTTTTTGATGGGTATTGAAAGTGTGATTATAAATGAATATCTTAGGGCTTGTTTGGTAACCACTTCTTAAAACAGTTTTTTGTTTTTTTAATCAAAAAAGTGGAAATACTTTTCAAAAGTATGTTTGGTAAAACTACTTTTGTTTTTTATTTTTTTAATTTGACAACAAAATTTTTAAAATTTTGAAAACAAAAATTTCTTACTTTCAAAATTTTTTAAACAATTTTGTAGAAATGCTAGTATCAAAATTCAAACATGCCTGACTCACGTCACTATTTCTCTTAACATTTTCTCTCTCATCACTAGTTCTCTTGTCATTATCTCTCTAGCCTTATGCAAAAGTGGTATTTTTCTACATTTTTTAAAAGTTGTATTTTTCAAAAGAAAATTTTAAAAGTGGTATTTTCAAAATATTTTCTAAAATATTTAGAACAATATCACTTTAAAAATTTTATTTTGAAAAATACCACTAATGAAATTTATTTAGATAAATACCATTTTTCTCTCTCCTATTTTCTCTTTCCTTTTTGCTTTATTACTCTCCCTTTTGATTTTCACTTTCAAAAGTAAAAAGTTCTAGTTCACAAATATGTATTTATTTTTTTATTTTATAAAACAAAAAGTACAATATTGTTACCAAACACATTTTTGTTTTTGAAATGCAAAAAATTTAATAAGAAAAAGTACTTTCATTTTTTGTGTTTAAAAAAACAAAAAATAAAAGTGTTACTAAAAAACACCTTAATTGCTTCAATTTTTGTTGTCTGTGAAGATGAGGGAAATTACCAGTGCTTATTATGTACCTTGACAAAAAGATCACGAAACATACAGGGTTTCTATCACTTTTAGATATAAAAAAACTAAAATATTACAAAAGTACGGAACTCAGGTTTTTTCAAATTTTTGTACGATTTTTATTAGAAAAATATCATTTGCTAAAAAATATTTAAAAAAATACCTTTTTTAAAAATAGTTACTGTTACCGATTTCTGGAAACTTGTTACTGGTTACTAATTACTAGTTATATACTAGTTATAAATACTTTTAGTTACTAGTTACCAGTTTCTGGAATCTGATTACTGGAAACTAGTTACTATTTTAAAATATGATATTTTTCTAAATAGTTTTTAAAAAATGGTATTTATCTAATAAAAACCGTACCACACATTAAAAAACTTAAAACACCGTATTTTTCAAATTTTTTTCTAAATTACCGTATAATGTCTAATTTCTCCAAACATTAACTCTAATGACGTGGCAAGACATGTTGATTAGTGAAGCCGATCTAACCCAAATTAGGTGGCCCTAAAGCCCATACCTACATACTCATACACGCCACATTCTTTTCTTTTTTTCTTTTCTTATCTCTTTCTTTTTCTTTTTCTTTTTTTTCTTTTTCCTATATCTTTTACCTCATTTTCGATTGGTATGTTACCACATCACAAATTCACAATCTGACTTTTGTTGTTCTTTCGAGGGAACCTCTAATGGAAAGGTGGATCAAAGTGAATAAAGTCCCATCTTCCATTCTTTGTCCAAGAGGTGCCTCTAGATGTGATTAACTTTCTCACCTATTCCCTATCATAATAACACAATTTTTCTATAAATCAAGCAACCTTTCTCTTCTTTCTTGGATTTATGCCCGAGTGATCGATAAAATCAATACTTTACCATGAAAATCTTATTTGTCCTCAGATTATGATAAAAGTATCATGTTGTTCTTTAAAATTATGTCATTTTGGTCACTAAATATAGGTAAGTAAACATATGAATGGAAGGAAAAGGGAATCACTTCCCTAATTTTGATTCCATTTCCTATCCATTACTGATTAGTAAACATGGCCCCCGTGTATAGTTTGAGCTGGTTAGAATTCTTTCTTTTCTGGATGATAATGTGCACCAAAAGACCAATGTTTTAAGCAGGTATCATACGTAGCAACTGTACTCTATCTGTGCTAACTATTATCGACATAAATGATATACTTTTTCCTTTTAGACAATACTAATTTACCAGATCCCATACGCTCACGATTTTAAATTTAGAGGACAATAGAATATACGTAATCCAGACGAGCATAAGCTGATTCTAAATTTTACCGAAGAAAGGCTTGAAATACTTGTGAGAAGCATCTCTTTTCACATGTAAGACCACCCATCGTCATGCGCTCCTTGAAACACCTTTTAGTAGAATATCTAACCCACAAAATATAAATATAGATGTCTTTATTATTCATATTTTTTGGTTGTCTAAAGTAAAATAAGTAAAGAAAATCTGAATATATGAGTTTAACAATAATTTATTTTTGTTTTTGAATATATGAGTTTTACAGTAATAAAATGAACAATGAAAATTTAAGTAATGCTCCACGCAAAAGATGTTACATGATAGAAACTATTATACACCTAGAAACCAAACTACCAAAAGAGAAAAACAAGTTACAACCTATTATGAACCATTTATTTAATAGAGATAAACTAAGACGGACTTATTAATATTATAGCCGATTACCGCAAATAAATATATTTGTACTAATTTGATTATCTAAGACTAGACTAGGCTAAGTTAATGATAATCTCAATACATGAGTTTGACAATAATAAAACTGAAGTATAATTAAGAGTAATGTTCCACACAAAAGGATAGGAACTACGATGCACCTAGAAGAGAAACTTCTAAAAAGCAATAACTAACCATTAAAAACTGATAAACAAAACATAGCCATCAATGTGTATTGTCACAAATAAATAAAAGATGAACTGTTAACTTTAAGAAACATGAAACGACAAAAAGTGACAAGTAAATATCTTAACACTTAGAAGCAGAAGCAGATTGAGACGCAGGAATTGGGGTAGGCCACAATGGATGCACAAGAGCGTAGGTACGTATGTCCCCTACACAAAATCCTTCACCTCCAACATTATCTGGAAGTTGGCCAACTTTTTCCATTATCTCTTCCCCAATATCATATTGGTAAATATGAAGACGATTGAATAGCAAGTATAAGACATTGCCATTTTCCGGATGGAAAGCAATCACAAATTGTCTTTTATCAATCCACTTCTTCACTCTAACATCATGCACCAAAGTCCACCTCTTCGAGGAGCCGTCGTCGTCGTAACTAGCGTTGTTATCACAATTCAATTCCCAAACTTTCAAAACAAAGCCGTTCCTCTTGGTTATAAGGAGTTGCGAGAGGCGTAGCCGGCCCCGGACCAGTCCAAGGCGTACCTTGATATCAAAAGAACCCTCTTTCTCTTGGAGGAGGCCCGAGGGAAAGTTGATGAAACGAATATAATTCGGGTCTTGATTTGTGAATTTGGAGAGATTGAATGCAAAAATACCATCAACAGTTTCGATATTAATATCCCCAACTAGCCAGTATAGCAATCCATTGCAAGCAACAGGAGTATTAGCGTTCAGCATTCTATCCCGTAATGAGAAGATTTCTTCGCTCCATTTTCCAGTCTCCGAACAGTAAGTCTTCAAATGAATTTCTATCTTCATACCACCAGTATAGGTAATGCGATCCCACACCACCATGACCTTGAAACTGCAAGGGCCGACCGAGAAATTCAACCAAATTTAGCTTAAAATACAATTATGAACAACAGATTTGGTTGATTTTCAATTTTGAAATACAATATGTATGTGCATAAAGATAATAAATTGGGTGGGTTATACCTGTATTGATTGAGTTTGAGGGGGAGTTGTTGTTGTTGTTGTTGTGGTGGTGGTTTGATGGGGTAGCAGACGAGTCCAGCTCCACGCACGTTAGCCGTCAAAGGTATGTGAGGCAGAGGGAGTTCAATCCACTGCTTGGTAAATGGATTGCATATCATGAAACAATATTGTCTAAGCTTTCGGGAAAGCAGCAATAAGTCGTTAAAGGACGAGTGTATACGCACGAGATCCCAAGGCAAAAAATCGAGATACGAAGACGATGAAGAAGAGCCGATTCGGTGGAGAATCTTTGATTCCTCGGTGAAATAATGGTACAAGGGAAGTGAGATGCTTCTGCCAAAGCCATGGGACCTAAAGAGAATCGTACAAGGAGGGGAAGCACCGTGATGCCGTTGGAGTTTTTTGTTGCGAAAGTGAACAGAGTTGATGATTGAGAACCACCTCTTGCAAACTAAGCTACAATTCACTTCGGATTTGCAATCGGGGAGCCTGATAAGTATTTCCACTGCTAGATCATCATCGCTAATGAATCCTCTTTTGCTCTTACGCCGCCGCATCGCCATATATATTTCTTAAATATGAGCTCACTAAGTTCCCTAATTTGGTATCACCACCACCGCAGAATGGAATATGTGGCTGTATACTTTTTTTAATATGGGTACACATTGAGTTTTTATAGACAAAATATGCCTTGCTTCCAGCCACTCGGAAGAAACGAGCTAGTAAATGCGGACGAAATCTTCCACTTACTCAACCATTAATGAGCAAAATCTGATTTATTACCAAATCAGGAAACAGCCGAGTACGGAGTATATATATATATATAAGGAAAAATACAATAATTTATGGGAAACTAGAGTTTTCGATAATATATTCTGGCATTATAATCGTTAAGAATATCACACACACTTCAATAAGTACATAGAATTAATATATAGAAATAGGTCTCACACATTAATGTGTCATAAGCTTAGCCTGATACACGTGCCTTCAATGTTGGTGTATTAAGTTCAAAGATCCCCCACCCTGAATCATTTTTAAAAAAAAAATCTCAAATGTAATTTGCTTTTTATCCCTATTTTGTCACTGCTGTTGCAGCGTCTAGTATAGGAAAAATCTAAAATCGGGTAACAACACATTACCCTTATATGTATCCTGCACAAGTGTAATAAACTCAGAATTCAGAATGAAGCAACTTGACTAATTAACACAACACAAGGGATTACATGCATGTGATTAGAATCAACTTGGAAAATATTACAGAGAAATCACAAATGGGAAACTATAAGTCCCTTTTTCTTCGGGAAAAACATTTCCATAGAATATTCCAAATATCAAATAGGACAAATAATCAATTGAGCAATATTACCAGATTATACTCATTTCACTTAAGCAAATGGCAATTTCCTAAAACAAAAAGTTAGAATTAAAGAAGAATATCCACTAGGATGCCAACACAAAAATGGTTTTGTGAGCCCTAACAGGTTCATTTATCATAAGGAGTCATTATATTTTTCCCTAACGAGTTTGGCTATGTATAGTTTGGAAAGTTCGATAATTAATGAAGAACTTTTGTCATTGCTGGACTATTCTAGATTAGAGCTGTGATTTCTTTTGGCTTCATATCTCTTCGCTGGTGGACTACAATTAGAAGACTTTGGTTTTTTATTTTTACACTCATAATTAGTTAACTTTAGTGATATAACCTATTTAGTCCACATTTTAACGGTAAAGTACATAACACATTTTACATAAGTGAAATAAATATATAATTTTTCGGATAGTGACATCAAACGAGCCAGATCTTTACTGGCACTGCCGATGAATAACTAGTCCCTTTCGTACTTCGTCTCTGTGTACGACAAAAATTCATGCGTACTCACGTTGGCCAAGCTTTAAAAACCATCGCCACCACGGGCTGATCAAATGCATCTCGTATCATATGTTTGTGTGCCTATGTTAGGCACGTATTGTACCAACCCATTGTAGGCCACCTATTGTAAAATACTATTATCAAATTAAGAATTTTTAAAAATTGATTCACCTACTACTGATTTTTCTTTTTTTCTTTTTTACCATTTTTAACGACAAAAATACAATAATATTATTTATTAAAACTAGATTAATCCTCATTATTTTTCTTAATTTTAATGTTATTATTTTCTTTTATTTGTTAAAATTATTCAAAAAGTCAACCGTCAACCCGATATATTAATTTTCATAAATTCTTAAATCTTATGGTATTATTTTCTAAAATCTAAATTTCAGGATTTAAATTGCAGAATACTTGAACTTTAACGTATTTTTTTGAAATTCACCATTTGTTTGATTTTGTTTCGTGAAGTTAAAAATAAGATTAACGAGCTCAATAACCTTCCTAACCCTCTTTTGTGAAATAATTTTATTTTTTTCTTTTTTTTTTTAAGTTTCTAATTTTTTTTTCCTTTTTCTGACCTAAAATTGTCCCAATTGAGCTCAATTGAAATTTGAACCACTCGAAAATTTAACTTTGGGTAAATGTTGATTTCAATTAAACCTCTTAAATATAAAAAGTTTGAGTTTCAAACAATATTTTAACTAGGGTGTAAATAGGTCAGTTTCATTCAAATTTTTTGTTTTTTTAACTAATTTTTTTAAATGTATAACAAAACCGACGTCAAGAAATGGTTAAACTGACCAAAATTGAACTTTCGATTTTTTAATTTGCGAAAAAAAAGCTGGCTTTATCAAATAATAAATTAAAGCAATATCTTAAACTTAAATTAACACTCAGTGCCTGGCTTAGTCGTATGTTAAGTTTATGGCCTAGATTTTTCGAGTTCGAAAGAAACTAAGGTGACCGAGACATTCGATGCTAATGTGGCATCGAAAGTTCTGATTTTGAAGAGTCGGTTCATTTGCTTCTCGCTAAAGCGTCAAATCTTCATTAAAAAAAAAAAAAGAAAATTGATTTTGAAGTTTTTATAACAAGAGTATTGTTGAAAATACAAAAGTTTTATTAGAAAAAGTTATTGAAGCAATTAACAATTTTAAAAGGTTATAAACATATATATATATATAGACACCAATCTAGTAGATATTTTTTTTTATTTATACATAGATATCGTTATGACTAATTACAATTTATCTTACACATATTTTAATAATAAAAAATAAGAGAGAGAAATGATATTAATGATGTACGTCTTTTCATACATATTATTATAGTCGTTGGATCAACATAAGTTATTGGATAGGTTAAAAAAAATACCTATATATAGGTTAAAAAAATATATATTAGATTGGCAACCTATATATATATAAATATATATAGGGCACTAATCTAGTAGGTATTTTTTTTATCTATGTATAGGTATCATTTTGACCAATAAAAATTTACTATGCATATTTATTTATATTAAAAAATAAGAGAAAGAAATTGCATTAATGATATATATTCTGGGGTCGGGATGAAATCTGGAGTCGGGGGAGGGGAGGGCATTCCCAAGCCCAGCCCCACCTCGTTTACATCCTTAATCCATACAAAGTACCGGCACCCTCCATTTTGCTATATTGTACAAAATTAGATAAATATTACACTTTGTACGAAATCTGTAGACAAAAAAAAAAAAAAAAAAAAATTCTTACCCTTTGATTATAGCATGCCAAAAACCTTCTACCCGGGTTCAAATCAGTCCATGATGTCTTCATTTCTGCAAGATGATCACACCTACAGCGTGACTCTTTTATAGTAGCTTGATGCTTCAACTCCAGTAAAGAATGGCTGTCTTTTTCCCCTTCAGCGCGTGTTAATGTAGTTTTTGGGCATGTGGAACTTTTCTTTCTTACTTTTACCCTTGGCTGAGATGATATGTGATATGCACATGATAAATAGCGGAAGAATTAGAAGGAAAAGAAGAAAAGGGACTAACATGAGATGAAAGAGTAAGGTTGGGAATCTAAAAGTTACAAAAAAAAGGTTGGGACCTAATTAATACACAGAGGAAAGGTTGGGGATGTGAGGTGATATAATCCTTAATTTTTCTACTTTAGTAACAATCATTTTTAACTCTTATCGTGGTAGCTAATTTTTTATCTCTTCAGTTGTAAACTTTATCTTATATCGTTTTTTTTCCCTAAAAAGTTGAGGAAAAAAAAAAGACAGGAGGGAACATATTACAATGGAGAATGTTAGGAACTACTAAATTCATATTGGCAGCTATGTAACATGATATTTTATGTCGGGATTATTTTATGGAAAGTTTTTACATTAATGGCAGCTATATTAATTATGTTATTAGAAAATTCACGTATTTAATAGATGAAAATCTCCTAATTCGGTTCTTGGGGAGGCATTACTAAGGTCGCTCACTAAACAAAATAGCGTATAACTGTATAAGGCATTTAAAATAGGCTAAAACTAAAACCAAGCATAATATTTTTTTCAAAAAAAATGGTGCCCTTGCTTCTTATATAGTAAGGGAATACTAATAGGACACTTTGATGTTGAAGTCTATGTTAATCGACAGTGGAGCATTAATGTCCTTTATACCGCATGATGTACATACTATAATCTGAAGTACAAATAAAATTAGCATTAGCTTTAGGGGATGTATATAAATATAATTTGATGTACAAATCAAATTAGCATTAAAGTCCAAGAAAATAATATTTAAAGATTTAGACTCTTATAACTGTAGGAAAACCAAAAATGAAAAAGCGTATGCAAGACTCAAAAGCTTTTAAATAATTAATGCTGGGATTGAGTATATATATCATTCAATCTTTCATACGTCCATATCTTATTTTCCCTAATAATTCGGCACATTAGATTTTAAAACCAACCTCATAACAAGAGATGGGTATTCGAAAACGAATTTAACAAATCAAAATCGCAAATAGCAATAACAAGATCATCACCACAGACAATGACAAGATATTGTAAAAGAAAAGCCTGAATCCAATTATAAAGTCTCAAGAAAATTTTTAGAACTACAACCTGTAATAGTCAGGTCAAATCTGAACACTTAATCCAATCACAAAGTCAAGAGAAAATAAATGTCTACAACCTGTAGCAGTCAGGTCAAACTGTTCAGAAAACAATCTTAGAGCAGACATCTATGTCAGAGAAGAAATTTATCCCTACGATCTGAATGAAAATGAACTAAGATTCAAAACAGGATCCCAAAGTAAATTGAGCAACCGAAATCTGAAATGATTCCTCTTTTAATTCACCATATACGCTGAACAAGACCTTCATCACCTCCTTCAACTTCTCTGAAGAGAGTTAGATGCACCACACCAAACTATTAAACAAAAAGAGACAGACATGTGAGCAAATATTATAAAACAAACACAACAAACAAGACCAAAAACCCAAGAAATAAGTATACCGGAAGAGATGGTGGAGAGGCTTTAATAAGGCGGAATCTGAGATGATCTCCTGCCAAAATATCCCGGTTCTCGAGAACCTCACCCCAGCTACGAGTGCTTATACTCGATCTCTCATATCCATTTATATATGACATTCTTCTAATGATGAATGCATTGTGAAACCTTGCATCATCAACCTCAAAAATACCATTTTGCAGGTGCACTCTACCACCAGAAAAAACAGGCAGAAAACGTCCTTGAATATAATGGTTGAGAACCAAAGTGAATTGAGCAGGTAGCTCTAAAACTCCCCCTCGAGTGTCCGATGGCGAAATAATACCATAAAAGTCATACGGAACTGTTGGGGCATCAATATACTCAGGTACAGGCTGATCCTCCAAAGGTCCATCCTCCTGCTGCTGGCCAACATCATGACCAACCTCAAGAATGCCATCCTCCTGCTGCTGGCCAATATCATGACCAACCTGAAGAATGCCATCCTCCTGACCAAAAGGATCAACATCCACCTGGACAACATCCAGGCCAACCTCTTGGCCTAGAACAACTTCCCCATTCAAAGGGTGAAATGGGGCCTCCTGATCAGAATAATGCAAGTTAAAACATAGCTGAATTTATTGAAAACATAAATTAAACAATTGTCAAATTACATGATGACAATTTAGTGGAAGTGCTAAGGCATAGACAGCTAGACACAAAGCCTCAATTCTAATAAATCTCAACTATAAAAGATTGGAGAATAGTATATGTAATGTAAGAGAAAGTTAGCAAATAAAGAGATAATCCACCTGGAAAACATCCTCCTCTTGGACAACCTCGTGACCAACAACTTCCTGGCCAGCCCAATTCACAGGGTGACATGGGGCCTCCTGATCAGCCAACCTCCTCGATCGGCGTGCCCTCAACCTCCTCGATCGGCGTGCCCTCAACCTCCTCGATCGGCGTGCCCTCAACCTCCTCAATAGGGGTGAGGTAAAGAAAAACCACCACTTAAGTCGAAACATCCTAACGTGAATACAAAGGCCAATGTAAGACTTCAAAGAATAGCCTTAAAAAAATTATGCAAATCAACAAAAGAATATGCATCTTGATAGATAAACATAATATCTCAAATTAAAACAAATAACAATAAATGACCCACTTGTCGAACAAAAAATATTGAGCAGCTAAATTGAACCTATTAGGAAATCAAGTAAAAATCCAAAAACAACACAAGTACATTCTACCAGTTTTTTATGTTTGACCTAATTTATGGTACATTACAGGCATTTTAATCTCTATATTTATTAAAACAGACTTCGACAATAACGAGTCTTCCATTCCAGACAAGAATTGAACAAAAACAAGCCAGAGAGTGCTAAAAAACACAAAAATAAAGGATAAACCCAAAAAGAAGTGATTGGACTGGGAAATAGGGACAGAAGTGGATGTTCTTATGCGACTGTTCTTCAAACTAATCTACCGAACTTCCAACCAATCACAAACGACTTCCCAGCCCAAAAGAAATATACCATAGAAATCCAAGTATGCACATAGCCTCAATCAATCCAGATAAATGCTATAATTCTAACCCTCAAAAGACATACGTAAACGAAAACTAAGATAAATATTCCCAAAACCACAATATCACAGTTGTAATCAAGAACAATTTAAGTTCAAGAACCCTAAAATCAGACGATAATCAAGAACAAATCTATATGATAATATGTAGTTAAACCCTAAAATCAGATGATAACGAACGATCGGCACATCTACATGATAATAATTAGATAAATATTCCCCGAACCACAATATCGCATTTGTAATCAAGAACAATTTGAGTAAAAGAACCCAAAAATCAGACGATAATCAAGAACAATAAGTAAACCCTAAAATCAGATGATCAAGAAAGATCGGCACATCTACATGATAATAATTAGATAAATAAACGAAAATTTGAACTAAATCAACAAGAGAAACTGACCTCATTAGAGAGAGAGAAATTTGAGAGAGAGAGAGAGAGAGAGAGAGCGAGAGGGAAATGAATTAATTGAAAACGAAGAGGGGTTTTTATAGCTGTCCAGAAGCGAATAATCATAGACATTTTGGTAGACAGTTTTCAGAAACAGTTTGGTTGAAAAAAGCTGTTTGGTAGACAGTTTTCAGAAACTCATTTCACGATACAACTCACAGAATTCTTTGAAAAGTTGGAAAACGAAGAAAGAGCAAGGGTTTATAGCTGTCCAGAAAAAAATAATGGCCCGTTTGGGAGTGAACTCAGATTTAATTAAAGAAAAAGCTGTTTGGGGGAAAGTTTGTGGAAACTCATTTATACAACTCCCAGAATTCTTTGAAAAGTTAGAAAAGAGCTATAAACCGTTTTCATTTTTATTCTCGTCGCGGCATTTTAACATTTTTCCTACTTCTATTTGACAACTAACCTTTTTTGGCTTTTATGCAATTAATCTCGACCAATTACGCGGTGCTTCGGTTTTCGAAACAGGTTAGTTAAATAATACAAAATAGTAATTAGATTTTCTCTATTTGATTTTATTTCTTTAAGCAAAATACATTCACAATAACCCTTTTCATTTTCAAATCTAGAAATTATTTGAAAAAGATTGAACCAAACGAATTTTTGAAAATAAAAGTTTTTGGATACAATCGTGTTTTCACATAAAATCCTAATATCTGAAAATTCTCAAGTCAGATACCAAACAGGCTTTTCAAAAAAAATTCTTTAAACCAGAAAAAAAAATTATTTTAAAAATAAAATAAGTAATTTTTTGTAAATATCACGTCAGAATAAATATTTTCAACTCAATTCATAAATCTGATATAATGCTTAAAAGGAAAAAAAAAAAAATTAATGTTAAAATCAAAATTCATACCTTTACAGGTCGTTTGCCCTGATCAAGACGCCGTAACAACAGCGACAAGTATTCAGTGTCGTTTGACATAACTCCGTGTGGTTTGTTTCGTTTTAAGGAATCCATCGAGTCCTGAAGAGGGATATCAAAAATTTTCTTAAAATTATTTGTGTTCGGAACACAAAATCAAAATAAGTATAAATAGATAAATAAATAAATGAAAACAATATTAGGATGACATACAAAAAATAGAGATTTTCAATCAAAATAAATACAAACAAATAAAGACATCTAAAAAAAATGGGAAAAATTAGAGATTTACAAGGGAGGAAGGAAAACAGAACAAGAAGAGAGAGATCTCGAAGTTTTAAGCCTCTGCCTGCAGATCAGGACAACCTGTACATCTTACAACATGAAGATACTTTTTTATAGAGGAGGCTTAACCAACCCTAGTTCAATTTTAACCCAACCTAACCAATCACCACCTATTAGTCCGGCCCAAATGTCTTTTATGAAGACCATTTCCTGTAATATGTAAACCATTTGTGGGACTTTTTAGATCACTTAATTGGGCCACTTATTAGACAACCCTACCCTAATATATATATAATTATTATAGAATTGAGTAACCACACGTTATATACACATTTTATAGCTCATACCAATTAGTAATTTTCTAAGCTCATAATTAGATCATTTAATTGGCCTACTTATTACACAACCCTAATATATATAATTATTATAGAAAACATGTAAGCCCACATTAGGATATATATATTTATATATAATGGTTTAGGACAAAAATACTTAAGTTTTAAAAAATAATACCATTTATACGACCTAACTTAAGAAATTAGTCTCCCGTACGACCTAAGCCTAGACAAGGTTTTGGCATTTTTATAAATAATTTTAGCTCAAAAAGAACCATGGTATTTCTGTCAATATGTGTTTAATCTTAATGAGCAGATATTTATAAGAACAAGGCGTTCATAGTTGAACCAAGCCACATTTAGCCTGGTGGTAGCTTATACTTGTTTCTAATTTAGGGACACAGGTTCAAATCATAGTTATTGCACTTATCTATAATTTTCACCATTGTTAGCATTTTACTTTTTTTTTTCTTTGTTATTCTAACATAATTTTTTTTTATAATTTAGTTACTAATTTCTATTAATAAAATTATCTAAATTGGTCATTAGTTTCTTCTATTGTTTTCATTATTTTTATTTTTTTTCTTTTTAATGTTATCTATATGTAGAAACCAAATTAGTTACTAATTTTTGCTAACAAAATTAAACAAATTGGTCATTAATAACAATTCCCTCTTTTTTTTTCTCAATTTTATTTTTCTTTTTTTTTCATTTCAATTTATTTTTTCTTTTCCTATTTTTTAATTATTTTTTCCTTTCATTTTATTCTTAATTTTTTAAGAAACACTAACTCTTTTTTTTTTTTTTTTCAGTTATATCCTTATGTAAGCACATCATAGGAAATCACAAAGGATCCCTAGAAACCCGTTTGGTTTCTTTTTAGCAAAATGCACTGTAGGTAAGTAAATCAAAGGAAACTACAAAGGTTTTCTGAAAACCAGTTTGGTTTCTTTTTAGCTGAATGCCCTGTAGGTAAGTAAATCAAAAGAAACTACAAAAGTTTCATAGACACCAGTTTGGTTTCCTTTTAACGGAATACCCTGTAGGTAAGCAAATCAAAAGAAAACACAAAGATTTCCTAGAAACTAGTTCGGTTTCCTTTTAGCGGAATGCTTTGTACATAAGTAAATCATAGGAAACCACAAAGGTTTCTTGGAAACTAGATTAGTTTCCTTTTAGCAGAATGCCCAGTACGTAAGTAAATCATAGGAAACCTCAAAGGTTTCCTAAAAACATATTTGGTTTCCTTCTAACGGAATATCTTGTACGTAAGTAAATCACAAAAACCACAAAGGTTTCCTGTTTGTTTTATCACAAGAAATCACAAAGGTTTCCTGAAAACCAGTTTAGTTTCCTTCTATCGGAATGTCTTGTACGTAAGTAAATTACAGGAAACCACAAAGGTTTCCTAAAACCTAGTTTGGTTTCCTTCTAGTGGGATGCCCTGTGCGTAAATAAATCACAGGAAATCACACAGGTTTCCTAGAAACCAATTTAGTTTCCTTCTAGTGGAATGCCCTGTATATAAGTAGATCAAAGGAAACTACAAAGATTTCTTAGAAATCAATTTGATTTCCTTTTAGCAGAAGGCCCTGTATGTAAATAAATTACAAAAGAACCACAAAGGGATAACAAATTACTTTTATGTGATCAAACCCTTGCCAACTAAGTCAAATACATTGTTGCCAATTATCTACGAAACCAATTAACAATCATTGAGAAGCTTGACATGATAAGAACAAAATGTAGATGATAAGACCAAATCTAAACTACTTGATTCTATCCATGTACCACAAAGTTGATGTGTGTAAAGCCTAGATACCATTTTCTAGAAAACAAAGTAAATCACCATGATAATTATCGAAATTGCAAAATAAAGGTTCACACTGGTCCTCAGGCCAATATCTTGTGGGTATATAATATTAGTTAAAATAATAGAAAAGACATAAGAACTCAAATAAACAAAAAAATTTATAAGAACCAAATGATTGAAACCATATTGATAAAATAACTAGTCTTATACTCTGCCATGGATAAAACTAAGAGGGCTTCCACAGAAATCAAGTTTTGTTGACATAATTCACAAATTGAAACAATACACAGATACCAAAATCAAGTAAAATGAAAAACCCAAACTTTTGATTCCAAATTAGACCAAAAACCTCTGATAAAAAGACCATATTATAAAATCAATGAGATTCAAGAATATACAGGACCTGAAAATCTGATCTTCCTAACAAGTCAAGCCACAAACACTAAACTAGATTCGAGAATAAAACAAGCCAAGAAAATTAGAGTTCTATAGATGCATAAAAGAAAAGAAAAAAGTAGTAGACTAAATAAAAACCATGAATATCATCACTTATTTTCTCCTTTCATTCCCTGAACTAATCTTTAATCCCAATTTTTTGAACAATGTAATTATCGTAACAAAACAAAAGATTTCGGAAAAGTTTACTTGAAATAAGAAAAAGATCTTCGAATTTCAGGAATTTGCCCCTGAAGGCTTTAATCTTGGACTTGAGAAACTCCATGGTATTGGGGTTGACGTCCTCAACAACTTTTGCTCCTTTTCCGGCACCGGTGGCTTCGCATTGTACGGATGCTGCAAATATATTACCGATGAACTAGACAATGGTGACAAAAGCAATGACAAGCTTTGGTTTCTTATAGAAGAAGTTCATATGCTCAAGGAGCTGGTCCTTCGAAACGTCCTTAATAAGGAGAAATTTGTAGTTGAAGACATTGAAGAGAAGTTTAAGACTATGGTATTTTTCTAAATAAAGACCGTATAGAAATAAGTAGAATAAGCCTCATCGTATTTATGGTATTATTTGTTTAAAGTTAGTACTGGGTGTCATTTACCCTACTTTTTTTAGTCTAATCCCATTGCAATCTTGCTCCATTGGGCCGGAAATAGAGGATTTCAGTTTGTATTAACGGGCCATTGGAATGGGATTGGGTCCAATAATCAATTTTAGGCCTTTTGGAGTTTAGGGTTTGTTTGAACCTCCAACTCTCCTCCTATATCTATAAGAATGGAGCCTCTCTGTTCCTTACCAGAGTTCCGTAGAAGAAAAACACAGCCGCTCTCTTCATTTTTTTTCAAGTAAATTTCTCCTCTCTTTACTTTTCTGTCATTTTATAGGAAAATTTATTTTTTCATATTCTTTTATTGGTCTAATAGTGGGTAATGAAGCCTAACATTGCAATTCTTTGATCAGTAGAATTATTCATTAATTAGATCAAGGAATCTATCCTTAGGCTATAGTAACACCAAATACATACATGAATTTTGTGTGTATTTCCACCTTTAGCTCCGATTATCCTCTCCTCTTTAGGATTTTTTTCGGTGACAAGGTTGATACATGTGTTTTATTCATTTACTTTATTTATTTATTTGATTTTGGGTATTGATGTTTGGAATGACGAAAAAAATCATTCGGATTCCCAATGATAATACTTTATTATATGATATTAAACCAGCTACTTCTGACCCACATCATACCCTTATTTTTCTTCTTTTTAATTTTGTATTTCTTTTGTTATCTTTTTTTCTTTTTTTTTTTTTGTGGTTATTATTGATTATTGATATGGTAAATTAGGAGGCCGATGATGTTAGCAAAATATTTGCTACTCTTGATGGGATTCTCATCCCCATTTGATGATTCTTTATCCACCAAGATCTCTGAGGCTATTTCTTGCTTTAATGACTTTGTTTGAGACTTAAATTATCATCATATTTGTTTTCCTACTTGGAAGTAGAATTTTCACAATTTGATAAGAAATTAGGTCAGTCTCTGTTATAAAGAACGTTACGAAAGACTAATGTTTTTCTTTTCCAAATTTTTAGCCATTCATTAAGAGTAGCAAGAGAAACGTTTAATTTTAGCTCGTTACCAATGCTCCCCAATAGAGAATTTTAAGTTATTAAATGCATTTCCATGGTCTGCTGAAGTAGCAAGAGAAACGTTTAATTTTATATGTCCATCGTGATTGGTGAATCATAAAAAAATTGGTCTCTGCTATTGGTATATTAGAGTATATTGAACAATTTTTGACACATCTACTTCTAGAAGTTTAAATCTAGTGTCACCCTTTTAACCATACGCTATGATATTCACTTGGTGAGGGACTTAAAATCAACGGCGAATAATTTTTAAACATGACCTTATATGACTTAATGTGAGTATTTAATCTTTAAATAGTCAACTACCTAAGAGTTTTGAAACACGTAAACATCCTACATGATTTCGTTTTCAATCGAAATCAAATAGCTAATATACAAGGAGCATAGACTAGGCAAAGGCACGTTACTGATTCTCCACCCTCCATTCCTCGACAGCACAAGAAAGATATTGGAAGGGACTTAGGAAAGCCCATTATAGGCACAAAGACAGGCTAAGAATCCTTAAATTTGGTAGCTTTTCTAGTATTGTTACCAATTCTTAACTTGATGAGGGTTGGAGAGAATTGATTATGTTTGGTTGGCCAACAATTTTGTTTCCTCCTCCTCTAAAGGGATTTTGTACTGAACTTAAAGCACACGATAGACCGAAGGCAACCATCTCAATTAAGAGAAGAAATTCTTCTTTAGCTTTGTGGTAGAAATGTATGTCAAGTCTTTGATCCTTAATGGTTGGCACCACAGATATTCTGATTGGCAAGAAGGTAAATTATCAATTGTCTCTTGTCTCCTAAGGACACTGATGGTTTGAGAGAAGTAAGTTCTCTTCTTTGACCTTTAACAAGCACGATTTTCTCATGAGATCATGAATGAGACGTGTTTAAAATCCCAATCTACTACTTCAACCATACATCTTTTTACCAAATCGAGTAAGTATATTTTTAAATTAAGCCAAGTCCTCCACAACTTGAATTGATTCATACCTTACACAGAGCTTTAACGTTAACTGTAACGTCCTCAGTAAAATGGCCTGACCGCAAAAGGCACGGCTTAGAAGAAATATGGCAAGCTCAAAGATTTAGTATTGGTCGTGAACGTTGTTGTCGTTTATGTACTTCTTGACATTCTTCAGTAATCTCTCCCACTCGCCAATTGTTTCTTGTTAACAAAAGCGCACCAAGTACAACAATTGCTAATGGCAAACCAAACCACCACGATACTTGAGCATCTCATGCCCTATTTTTTTTTTTTTATTAGCTTGATAACAAAAATTGAAGAAATTAATTAAGATATTATCTTGTAGACTATAGTTGAAAATTCTCGTATTGACAATACTCATCCCATTCATGTTGAAAATTATCGTATTGACAATACTGATTCAATATTCTCATGGGATGGAAAAATATTATCTTTGAAAGTAACTGTTTGGTTTATATTTCGTGCTTGAATGATGATACTTGTCTGGATTGGAATTATTATGCCATTGTCGAAGCTGCTTTGCTTGCAGCCGATACATTCTCTTCATGTCGTTTCTCATGGACTCCTAGAGGGTTTAATGAAAAGAATTGTAAAAGGTTGAAAGAGAATGAGAAAGAACCAAAATTTGAGTCATCCCCTTCTTATATGAGAGATTTAATCACATGAATGAAGAGGAAAAAGGAAACAACACTACTATTCCCTTTTTAATTATGGCTCATCAACGATTAGTAAAATAAGGCCAAGAAAAAACTAAGGCATCTGAATGCTTTATTTAATGAGTTGACCATCAAAATGATTGACTAAGAGAACAAAAACGTATTTATAATATTGAGAAGGTCGTATTACTTGTGGTCCTCGTTCTTGTGTATCAATGACAAGCAAAGGAGGGAAGAAACGAAACAGAATCATTCTTACTTGGCATGGTCTATGAATACACATTTTTAAAAGAAAGCTTGGTAGATTCATAAGGGATAATATTATTTTTATATTTTGTATTTTGACATTTTGTTTAAATTGTAATTTGTGTTTTGGTTATTATTAACATTAAATCTTTAGATTTAAAAGCGGTTATAAATTTATACCATGACACCAAAGCCAATTTACTAAGATAAGTTTGAAAAATTGAAAATAAACCATATAAAAACTGATCCGAGAATAAGTTTATTAAATTTTTTTAGTAAAATAATTGTTTATAAATTTATTAAATCATTTTGACAAATTAACTATTCAAAAATGATATCAGATATAAATTTGTAATAAATATTAAATCTAAAATTCAATATTAATAATGACTAAAATAAAATATAAGATATAACTAACTAAGTATGTGTCAAAACACAATTTAGATCTATTACTTCCATAGATCTCCTAGATTTTATAATATTTCTTATTGAATAATGAAACTACCCATGTTATGTGCCATACACATAGTTCCCTATAGCCATGAATCTTTTGGAAACAGAGTACGGTCCTGTGACGCAGCAAACTAAGTGGAGCAAACACATTAGTATTAGAGAATATTGGAATTTCTAACAAATTAATAGAAGTTCGAATCGATCAGCAACCTTATAAACTCAGACATTGTGCCAATACAAGTGAAATAAACTCCATAATTTGAATAGATCAGCACCTATAAACTAAAACTTAAATGCCAATACAAGTGAAAATAAACTCCATAATAGATGTGTGTACGTACATTTATAATATATAAATATATACAGAAACGTATGTTAGACAGTCGACCACCACCACATTGAACTTCTAAGTAATTAAGCTCGGTGGAACAAAGAACGAGGCATTGCAGTAGCAACAGAAATGAAAACAGACATATATATTGGCAATCCCCATGCTTAGAGTTTCCAACAATAAGAAGCATTCATGATGCCGTATCCAAACTGTAATAGTATTCATGATAAACTTAACAGTATTAAGATCTTACTGGAATCATTCATGACTCTTGTATAACATTTAGAAACAAGAAAGCATATACGTTCCCAAATCTGATAGTAATATGATGCCCCATCCTGAAACATAAGGTCATGATAAACTGATAGTATTAAGATCGTACAAAGTTGGAGCAAGAGAACAAAAAAATTGGCATGTTTTGAGAAAGGGGAAAAAAAATGATAAAGAAATAAAACTTGGGAGAAGTCAGAGTCTGTTCTTCGTTATCCCGGCTTAATTTTTGAAACAAATTTGTAAATTGAACATTCAATGGAAATTAGATGGTTTTTTTTTTTTTTTTTGGTTCCTTTTTCCTTTCGAGGGTGAGGAGAAAGTTGTTACAGAGGACATAAAAGAAGAAGGAACAAAGAAAACTATATAAACAAAGAGATGGAGATCTAAGCAAGAAGGAATATTACTTTCACAATTGGTTCTTGCCGATTTATTCAGGACACTATATATAATTTTTTTTTAAAGAAACATTTACAACATACTAATGTTGTACATTGTCGAAGTCCTGAATCTTAATCAACCTAATTGTCCTTCTAACTCCAAAAGTTTAGCCAACAACATATTTTTTAACTATTCATGTAGTAATGTTGTAGACAGAGTAGCCATCAATCTTGTAAACAGAGTAATGTTGTGTGACACACCCCAAACTACGTGGAGCAAGCACATTAGTATTCTAGATTGTTGGACTTTCTCATAAACAAACTAAAGTTTGAATAGATCAGCAACCCATAAGTTCCAAAATTTGTGCCAATACGAGTAAAATAAACTATAAGCAAATTGCAATAGATAGATAAGTAGAAAGGGTTAAATAGATAAACAACTTATAAATTCCAAAATTGTGGCATTATGAGTGAAATAATCTCTATAAAGCCATAGCATAGAGAAGCAACCAATAATGCAGAAAAATATGTTAAAGAAGCAAACACCATCATAGCGAACTTCTAAATAATGATGCTCAGCTGAAACTTCACTGAAACTTCAGAAACAACAGGTAAAAGGCATTATTGCATTAGCAACAAAAATGAATACTAACATAGATTGGCAAACCTAATGCTGCGAGCTTCCAAAAGTAAGACCAAAAAAAAAAAAGAAAAAGAAAAAGAAAAAGCAATGCTTTCAGGCACCACCAAACCAGTAAGCCTCCATGATTCTTGTAAAGTATATATATATAGTTAAAAAAGAAAGCATGTAAGTTCCCAAATCTGTAATAGCAATAAATAAAACTTCTGAAACTCAACTCATATATTTGAACAAAAAATTTTCGTAAAATTGAACATTGAACAGAAATTAGATCCTTTCATTTCCTTTTTCCTTTTGAGGAGTGGGGAGAAAGGCTTGTTGAACTAAAAACACTACTATCATTCATTGACATTAAAGTTAATACTATCACATATCCCATTTAACACTTAAAGCATATTAACCAAAAAACAAAATATCAAGAATGGCACTATCTGAAGTATACGGCTGATTGTCATGACCGACCATTGTCTTCTGTTTGGTGCTTCAAAGCTACGAAAATGAGAGAGCAAGACAAGAGGATAATGGAGTTCAATCCCTTCTGGTATTCACATTGCCCTTTCTGACGATTAACCTACACAAAGAGCCCCCAAAGCCCCTTTTGGTCGTTGTCACATTGAGGCAGTTAACACCCTTGGCCCAATGGGCTGACCAAGGTGTCCAAAAAGTTTGAGCCCATGGGCCTCTAGCATGTTAAGATATATAATCCATCCCATTAATTATTACAACATTATTCAAAATGATTACCCAACGACATGTTGAGTATGTTGCCCATAAATTAGGTTAGTTCACGCATAAAAATTCAAACATTCTCCCACTTGGATAATATAATTATGCAATAGATACTCACTCAATCACAAGATATCTCAAAAAGAATCTTATATAATTATATATATCCAAAACTAATCATATATAATACCATATCGACAGGAGATAAGCATTGCACATAAATAGGCGCAAGAGATTTATAAGACATGTCGACAACAACAACATATAATAAGATTAAAACAAGATATCTCTATTCCAAAAACTGTCACCCATCAAAGATAAGTATGTGTGCACATAACATAATAAGATAGTGACGAGGATCCAATGATATACATATATTTTATTCAAAAAATATAAGCAATCTGTATAAAAAATAACATGTCCATTATATATGGAAATGATATTAAACTCCCACTAAAGAAAAGAAAACTAGGCTTCTAACAATCTCATACGGGATGTATATTCTTGAATCACAAATATAGTTAAGCCTTTCATTAGAGGATCTGTCAATATGCTTGTTGTAGGCGTGTACTCAACAATGATGAGTGATTCTGCAACTTTCTCTATGATAAAATAGAACTTGATATCAATGTGTTTGGAGCGTGTAGTGCTCATAGTTTTCTTAGAGAAAGATACAGCTGTAGAATTATCACAATATAATTTTAGCAGTATCGAAATAGAGTCAACAACTTCCAAAGCTAAAATGAAGTTCTGCAACCATATTGCATGATATGTCGCCTCATAATACGCCACATATTCTGCCTCCATAGTCGAGGAAGCTGTTAGTATTTGTTTAACACTTTTCCAAGAAATAGTTCCTTTAGCCATCATGTAGATGTATCCAGAAGCAGATCTTTTGTCATATACGCAACTTGCATAATCAGCATCACATAATCCAACTGTATCATCAGGGATTGCAGGTCTACAAACTCTTTGTGATCTTCTCAAAACATCTCCATCACTAGTATCTGGAATGCCTTCAACAGCTTGATCACCGGGTTCAGTGTGAGTGTCTATTGGTTCTTGACCATTAGTAGGACCAAAGATTGGAGCAGAAGCAATAGATAGAAGGACAAGGACAAGTTCTTCCCTAAATACAATTTCTCTTGGTCCCTTACTTGTGCTAGTATCATTATCAAAATAGATAATTTTATTTGATTCAATGACTCTAGTTGTGTGAGATGGGCAGTAAAATCTAGAACCTCTTGAATCTGTATAGTAACTAATGAAAAAACTGCTAATAGTCTTGGGAGCAAGTTTTCTTAGATTCAGGATTATAGGGTTTCACCTATGCTTTACATCTCCAATAATGAAAATGACTTAAACTAGGCCTCTTATTTGATCACAACTCATATGGTGTCTTTGAGACAGACTTGCTTAGTACCTGATTCAAAGTATAAGCTGCAGGCTTTAAGACTCCCACCCCATAAGAATTCTAACAACGAAGAATGGATCAACATACATCGCACCATATCAATGAGTGTGCGATTTCTTCTCTCAGTAATCCCATTCTGTTGGAGAGTTCCAGGCATTATGTATGTAGCATCAATACCACACTCTTTTAGGTACCTTGCAAAAGGCCCAGGGTTATGTCCAATATCACTATATCTATCATAATATTCACCACCTCTATCAGAATTGACTGTCTTAATTTTCTTCTCCTTTTGTAGCTCCACTCTAGCTTTAAAGACTTTAAAAACTTCCAATGTACTTCTCACGAATCAATTCAACATGACCATAGCGGGAAAAGTCATCAATAAAGGTGATAAAGTACATGTAACCTCTCATAGCTGGAGGTGTGAACGACCCACAAATATTAGTATGGATCTATTTCAACACATTCACACACCTGTCAGTTTTACTCTTTGGTAATAAACTTTCCCTTTATGCAATCAACACATGTATAAAAATCTGTAAAATCAAGATCCTAAAATATACCATCCTTTACCATTCTTGTTTTGAAATGTGACCCAAATAATTATGCCATAATATGGAAGATTTTTTATAATATCTTAATCATTTAGAACGAACAATAGTATTAAGAGAAGAAGAAGTAATGAGAAAATCATTCAGATCAATTTTATACAAGTTACTATATAAAGTTCCATTTCCCTACAAAAGAGAGTCACAATACAAATTAACTTTTTTATTCGAAGGAAGAGAGAATCGGGAGAGGAGAGAGAAATTGAGAGGGATTTAATGAGCTGGCCACGTGTTAGCTCCAAAAAGGGCAGTGCAAGTTTTTAAAAAATTGCACATAAATCTCTAGTTTTCAATTTACTTTCAAATTTGTTTTCAAATTTACAATTCAGTCTATTTTTTAAATATTTTCATATTTTTGCCCAAATTTAAATTTTTTTGATAAATTTGGCCAAAAGACCAAAATACCCTTCCAAAATTTAAGGGGTTTTACAGCATGGTTTGTGAAGCCACTAACTGTAGTGATGATCACCAGTGAATATCAGTGGTGCTATATATCCTCTAGTGATGCTATCTATCTCCGTTAAAAATCTCTTTTCTTCTATTGTTACGCGCATCAATACTATATCTTTTTGTATAATTAGCGTCGTCAAAGTCATGCATTTGTACGTAAAATAATGTGAATCGCATGTTTTATCTTGTATACTTGATACTTTATAGTTTATATTTAGAAGTCTCAAAAGTGATGAGTCAGGAACTTTTACCACGGGGCGATGAGAACTACAAGATAGTATTAGCCTAGAATCGTTTCTAATTCCAAATTTGACGCAGTGGATTATTAGATTTCATTCTAACTTACGTTTTCGTAATGAGAAGAGAAATAAGTAAAATTTTCAAAGAGAATTTAGACGAGAAAAGTAATATTTGATTGAAGATTGGATAATTGTAACTCTTGCCAATGAAGGTTATTTATGCAAGTTTAGGATTAATCTAAACTATCTAATAAAATAATTCGAAAAAACTTACAACCATACATCTAGCATCTACTAACCAAACATACTTCAAATAAATAAGTCTATAATACGTAACACACAAAAAAACATTCTATCAACCAATGGAATGTTCCAGGTTTCAAAATTTTGGGCTTTGCCTTAATTTGGATCATAGTTATTTGGGCTATGGATTTGTATCTTGGTTATTTGGGCTATCGGTTGTGGGCTGCTGCATCAAAGTTTAAATTAATTGGCGAGGGGAGGTGAATGATATAGTTTAATTACTATATGGACTTTAAAAAAAAAAAAACAATTCTCATTTAATCTTGTTTTTAGATAATTTCAAATTACATTGGGACAAGTTAAATTACATAGTAGTTTTGGGGGGAGGGAGGAGGGATTATATTCTATATTACTTAGTTTGGGGACTAAATTCTAATCTATGTAATTACTTAATTATACTTGATCTTCTAAGGTTGAAAAAAAAAGTGAGGAAAAAATTACACACCGAATTATTCTGCGGAAAAATACAGATCCACGTATACGTACTCTATTAAATCAATACATTAACAAGCTTAAAAAACATAATCAAAATCAAAGAACAAGAAAATATACAAATCTGGTTCTCTTTTATTGGTTAATGGAGAACAATTATTAATAGACATGATTATGTCTTCTAAGGTCATACCATTATTATTAGGTGATCTAATATCAAACCATTATTTGAAATCAATAGTAGAAGAGGCCAGCAAACCCTTAATATGTAATTTATTGCACAATCACAATTAATTTAGTCACTACGCAATATCAAACATAAAACAATATCGATGAATGAGGAAGTATTTTTATCAAAGATCTCCCAATCATTTATGCGAAGATTTACCAAAAGGAATTGCATACCAAGTCTGGATTACGCTTAACATGAGTGAGAAAAGAGCGGCAAAGAAAGCCATGACAGGCCATTTGTTGAAGGTCTCAGTCATCCACACCCTCAACTTCCGATGGTGGTGATTTTCTATCCTTTTTTTGACATCCTTGTAGATTTCAGGGTTAGGCACCAACCCAGTGGCTATCTCAGCGAACAGTGAAGCTACTTGTTTGTCGTTACCGAGTAAGTTGTAGAGAATATTCGACAACCTTAGCTCTTTGACGTCATCCGCATCATCAATGAGCGAATTCATAAAGCATATGTAGGACGTGACTTCGTAGTTGGTCCTGCGATTGTCGGGACACATCTCGTAGGCGATCAGGTTCATCAATTTAGGTCCCGTCGAGTCATCGACGAGTAAGGGAGGCAGAGCTAGTGAAGCTGTGAAGACTTGAGAATGGAAATCCATATCAGTTAAGAAGTGCCGCCTTGTAGGTTTCAAATGGATCCCAGCTGCTTGAAGCTTCTGGACACTGCGAAAATATGGTTGCACTACTGGTGTAGAACGATCACAAGCGGACCGATTAGGAGGAGAGCTCTCAAAAGTTTTCCTGATCAAGAGCCCAGTAGCTGACATTTGGAGCATCTCGAGAAGATGAGTAGCACTATCTGGCTTTAACTTATCCAATTCGAAATTCAATATCCATGTAGGTTCTCTTGGTGCCAAAATGTTGTCTAGAATGAAATCCCTGATAGAAGTCTCCAACTTTTTCTTGAATTCCGGCGAGCTCGATTCCGTCAACAGCTTGAGGACCAAAAAGGGTATTTGGTTTTCCAACAAGAACAAATCCTGTTGAATATAGGCTGCATGGACATTTGTAATATTGAAGCTTGAAAAGTCACCGTCAACATAGCTTACAATGAACATAAGTATGAAACACCCATCCAGGAATAACATCCGGCTCAAAGCTTTATCGTCACCATAGACTTCTATCACATCATCATCGAAAAGCTTCTTTAGTTCCGAGATTTTGTCTTCGATGGTTTTGTACAAATCTTTATAATCTCGACCGCTACGTTCGACAAATCCCGCGAAAAACCTTTTCTTGTACACCTCCGAGATGAATTTATGTTTATCATGGTGAATGGGGCCGAAAGACACCACCCTAGGCTCGTAGAACTTCCCAAAATTCTCGCGACCGCGAAGAATTGTCGGAACCTTTTGTATTTTCGGTTTCACTGTCGTTGATGTGTTCACCTGTGGTGTCGGACTTTCTCGATTAACGTGCCCCAACAAATATATTTCCAAGTCGTCAATTTCGGGAATGCCGACGTCGCTTTCATCCTGGCTGACGTTAGTGACGGTAACGTTCTTCTCAGTCTCTGGAATGGCGCCCTCCTTGCTGACGGCCGGACTTTGGTCATGATCGTTTCTGCTGATCAACTCTTCTACGGAAACCACGAATTCTTTTTCACTCATTTTTCGGTGATATGTATTAACTGTACATATAAGCAGCATGATTTGATATATGATAAATAGCAAAAAGTGCGACTGACTCACTGACGAAAGAATTTTTTTATCGGGTTTTTTTAATTTAATTTATCTTAATACTTAGATCATATCTAACGGTGAATCCAACATCCCACGTATCTAACGGTGAATCCAACATCCCACGTCCAACGTGTAACAGTTATAATCAAATACATTATATTATCAATATTATTTCTTTTTCTTAATTTTTAATATATATATATATATGTGCAAGTGAAATTTATATATATATATATATGTATATGTATACGTATATGCATGTATGCATCTTTAAATTAACGTCTTGCAGCAGTCAAGTTAAGTATATGAGTTGTCAAGGAATAAACTTTAGTTATCCATTTTAGCCAGTGATAGAATATATATAAGATGTACTTTGGTGAAAGGTACTCGGGCATTAAATTCATTTCTTTCAATCCAAGTACTTAATCCGTACCGTTTAGAATCATCCTTAATTACAGTAGTTTAAGATAAGATATTATCCAACAACTAATATGAGTAACAAAAGGAAAAGTTGATTGCGGGATCACATAGCAAATTTTGGAAACAAGGTTTTTATAGATGATCTTGGAAACACATTTGAGGTAACATGATGTAATTATTTTAAATAATTAGTTTGGCCAGGTTTACTAATCCATAATTATCTTAAAAAGTATGTAAAGAAGAAAAATACCCTTAATTTAGAAAGAATACTCAATTTTTGATTCTTCTCACTCCTCCTCAACTATTTTTTCCCCTCAAATCCGTAATACATGACATAACAGATGCTCTTTTGTGTATTAATGATTCGTTGATGGGCAAGGAAAGAAAAAAAAAAAAAAAATGAAGACGACTTGCTGGAAATTGAAGAAAATTATGTCACGACCCAAATCTCGAGCCAGTGATAGAAAAAGAATTTCACAAATCAAAATTCATAATTTATTTTAGAAAATAATAAAAAGACGACAACTAGTTTACAAAAATAGTTCAAATTATAAATTCCCACAGTTTGTGATCACCACTAGACATAAACTATTAATAATATAAATGAAACATTAATATGCATCACATCGTCATCACTAATGGGCATCATAGATAATAGAGGCTAAATCCAAAGAATAAGCCTTAAATATTATTACAAATCTAAGGTGAGTATCTAAGTAATTACCAACCACAAATATAGGATAAACTTCTTCTTGGATTACTCCACTTTAGAGTTGCTTAAGTCGCACTGTAAATCACCTGAGAAGGGAAAGAAAAGGGGGTGAGCATTCACATGCTCAGTAGGAATTTCAATTACCCTTTTTGGTATGAATGCATCTTTTCAAACCTGCATAGTTAGCACATTTCCAAAATCTATTTATAAAATAAGTTCGCAAAGTAATCAAAAATCATGTTCATTATTATACATATCATAAATCAACAAAGTACAAGTATATACATGAGCTTTCATCCTCCCATCACGGTCTTGTAATACCTCTGTAACAGAGGTACCCAGCATCCTGACACTACCCGAAGGAGGTACCCAGCATCCTGACACTATCCGAAGGTTAGCAAATCCTACGCAGGGGCTTAGGTCTCTCACCTAGTGCTGCAGCAACTCGCCAGTGATCTAAATACCATGATACTAAAATGGAACTCAAATACGTGATCCTATGGTAGGTACAACATGTCATAGAGTGTGTAATAACCATACATCAGTATTTTAAGAAATCATGCTTTAATACTTATTTAATATTATTCTGGGATTTATAGAAAATCGGGCAGCATAATGGCTGTATTTTCCCAAAATCAAAATTTTAAACCTGCATAAAAATCATAACAACCAATCCCAAAACAATCCAATATATCTCAACAGTTCACAAATTTATCAAATATCCAATCAAACTATTGAATTTCATGAAAATCGACATTTCCAAGAATTAGGTCATAATGCACATTTTAAATCAAAATAAGTATAAAACTTAGTAATTGAACCCTTACTTCACTACAATAGTGATATCACACTAATGGGTCCTCAAGGTACTATTAAACAATCGTTCGGAGGGTCGAGAACCAATTCCAAGCCATCGATCGCTCACTTGTGAAAAATCAATTCCTCAACGGAGCTTCGAATCGACAAACAAACCTTTTTACCGAACTCCTAACACCCAAAATAGTTAGATTAGACAATGATTTGACCAGTTCGGATCTGAGTTGACACCGAACCGGTGTCACACAAAACGAGATAAAATCTAAGCCGTTAGATATGGTTTTTCGTGCCGATCACCAAATATAGTCAATATATATATATATATATATATATATATCAAACTTTACCATTTTCCGAGTACATTCCAAAAATGACAACAAAAATAAAATCTAACGGTCGGATCAAAAGTCGAACCGGAGCTCAAAAATACACAAAAATAACAACTTTTAATCTGGGCAAAATGGAATTGTGTAATATATACCTTTAGGTTCCTCTCGACGATACGAACCCAACGAGACCAAGAACACGACCTGAAACGGCTCGAAACGACGCCAAAAGTTCAAAGTCCTCCACGGCCCAAAACGGCATTTCTCGGCGACGGGAGGCTCGGCGGTTGCTGTGGGCGGGCGACACGGCAACTGGTGGTGTGGGGAAGCTTCGCCAGTCGTTGGTGGGGCACGACGATGGCCGGCAATAGGGAAACTGTGAAAGTATCCGATGGAGTTGAGGCATAAACTTTTACGCCCCACATTTTAACCGGTTCAGGGCTTCTGTCGTCCTTTATTGCTATTGAATCTGCAGCTGTTTATCCTACTACTGTTGATTGAAGCATGACGATTCTAAGAAACAGACCGGAAGACGAGCTATCATTGATCTCATTTGAAAATTAAACATAAGAGGAACTCGGAACTAGGACGGGCATTTTATCTTTCTTTATATTTTTTCTGTTCTCTTTATTTATTTTTGTTCTTTAGGGGCTGTCTGTTTTGCTTTGTGTTTCCTCATTTCTTGCTCCTTCAGAGTTCAGATGTTTATCTCAGTCTATACTAAATGACTTGCACCAAAATATCCAAAAGAGAAGGAAGAGAAGACAACCTGTCCAATGGATAGAATATATGACCACATGTCAATCACTAATTGTTGACGAAATTAAATTCGCATTCTAATTAATTAGTCGGCAACTGTAGAAATCATTACAAATGAGAATTGACAGGTAAAAATATTTTTACCACGATTAAGATTAAATAAGATAACTATTTCCTGTCCTACATATTTTCTTCAATCATAAATAAAACCTCAAGCCGAAGGAACAACACTAGCATTCTTGATGGATTCACGTCAGGCATAGTGTCTTGCTCCATCTTTGTCAACAATCTTGATCACAAAGTTTGGTGGTGCCGCAACCAGCCTGGATCGAATCTCCAATATGCATTTCTGTAGTGTCTGTCCATCATGATGAGTGAAAAAAAGGAGCCATAACCGAATGCTACCTTATCAACCTTGTGAAGTGTAGAAATGTAGTCGATGTAGTAGAGTGATGGGCCTGTCTCCTTGTCATAGCCAGCCAAATGGATGTTCACAAAGTAGGGATTCTCTAAAAAGTCACAGTGCACTTAAACAAGCTATGCACTCGAGCCTACAATACTCCTATATTAAACAAGTACAAGCAAGTAAAATCTATTTGGTTTCAGTCGCTTAATATTAAAATGCGGCTGGATGATACTAATTTGCAGATTAATTTCCTGTCAAGGGCAAAAGATCCTATATTATACTATTGGTGGGTTTTTGTTCAACTACTCAGCAAAACAAAATATTCTCAAAAAACAGAATCACTAATCAATCACACACAGAACGAACTAAGAACACAGCTAAGGCATTTAAAAGAGCTTTCTTAAGAATTTAATAGGTCTCCCCGAATTTTTGTATCTTCTCCCTTCTTTTAAATAATATTTCCGCCTATTCAGACATAAGGCTTTCCCATACATAGCATACACCCCAGAATACCAAACACACAAATCCAAAGACATACACACATATATACTTAAAAAAAAATTGAAAAGGACGTAAAAATAATGAACACCTCTCACAAAGCTGCTGCAAGCTCGCCTCGGATAAAGTTAGTGGCAGCAGGGGCGGTTAACGGAATCCCATTACAGAACTGGTACAAAGCCATGTTCTTCTGTATGTACTCCGTAAACTGAACCCCATTGTTTACCCAAAACCATAGCAAATACATATTACAAGTTGATTGTGGATTGTTTTGTAACAATGTGATGGGTGTTTCTGTTTCTGTGCTCTGATCTCCTTGGAATGAAATCCTTAGGCATGAGTTTTTTGTTTTAAAGAACACTTGAAAACAGTAATTATGAGGTACATGAGACTCAAGAAGTAAAGGAATAGTGACTGTAAAGAAGTCAAATGGATCACATAGAACGAACATAGAAGGATCAACAAGCACCGAAGCCAGAGGAGTGACCAAAATAACAAGTGGCTGATAAGCTTAACAACTTATGATCATTAAGCTACTTAAGTTCCAAAATCTATGATCATTAATCAAATAGATGTTCAAGACAAGCTAAAATGAGAACAATTCACAAAACAAAAAACCTCATCGACTTCTTTCACTACACGTCAACTTCGGAGCAACGAATGTTCAACTATTTACATTTAGTGCTTGCATTTATAAACAATTAGCAAAATAGTTCTTCACAGGAGTGTTTTTCTTAAAAAGATGGAAGAGTGGTGAGGAATACTCTAGAAAACCACCATTGAATAGCTCCATCGCAGCGCATATCCAAAGATGAAAAGAGTTTAGACTTTAGAGCCATAAGAATTTTGAACACAATATCTTCACAAAGGAGAAACAAGACACATATAAACTCCACACTATGAATGCAGCACTTTCAATATAACATATTCATATTAATATATCATAAGAAAAAAAAAAATTAAAACTTATAATGAAAAAAAAGAAAAAAAAAACAAGATATATATTTATGGGCAATCCAGTTGGTATTTTTTTTTTACCTATACATAGATATCAATTGGCTAATGAAAATTTAACATACATATTTTTTTACATATTTTTTTATTGTAAAAAGTAAAAGAGTCTGTACACTTCGTTATAACCATTAGATCACTGTTAGACGGGTGATGATAATGGTGATAAAAAAGGCTAAAAAAAAATAACTACCGTAAGTAAAATAAAAAAAATTACTATTGGATTGGATATATATATATATATATATATAAACTCCACACTATCAATTGCAGCAAATATCAATGAAGTTTGATTCAAAGGTACATTCTTGTACATCAAAATAACAAGCTCAAACAAACCCAATTTTCTCATCTTTTCCGCATAGTAAGCACAACCCATATTGGGCACATAGGTTAAAAAAAAATAAAGTTAAAATTGAAAACACACAGATACACACAATTTTGGTATAGAAACAACAGAGGCAAAACTTGCCACCGGACTCGCCGATGGCGGCGATGAGCTTGTGTGAGTCGAGGAGCATGATCTTGTCTTCGTTGGATTTGTGAACGAGAATGCTGTGCACAGCCGACGTGTCAGCCGCCACCACCGCGAACCCGTTTCCCACCGGACCAAATACACACTCCATCTTCGTCTTCTTCGGAGACTCAAGACACTCTCACTGAGACTTGGTTTTCTTCCAAGGACTTGTCTTGATGAGCAAGTTGGGAACTGTCTGCTTCTGTTCTATGTCGTTTGGAGTCACAAACGACAACCAAACAAAATCTCGGCGCTTTTTCTTTTTCTTTCACGGGAACTAAATCACTAATCTCGGTTTGAGCTTGTCAACGGAATGAAATTAGAATTGGAACGGAATTGAAGTTGGAAAAGAATGAATATAATATTTTTTTTGGGTCAAAATTGAAATAATTTTGGAATAGAGCCAAGACGAAGTGGGTTTAGCTCAAGTGGTAAGAGTACTCATAATTTAAGATTTTGGTCATAGATTCGAATCATATCGGGAGTAAGTGTGAAAACCTTTTATTCTTAATAGGGTGGAGCGAGGAATGAGTATTAGCATGTATTTTTCCTTTAATTTGTAATAAGTGTAGGTCATTAGTTAAATTCTACTTTTTTTAAAAATAAAAATTCTAGGAATAGAATGAAAAATAAATTTTGTTAACAAAAATGTTCTTATTTTTAGATGTTTCAATGGGACAAAAAAGAAAAATTGAGCATTTTAAATTTTGAGTTATGATGAAATTATTATTTTACAATATTATCATTTAATGTAATTGTGATTCCATTAGAACAGAATTAAATCGGAATGACAATTCTATTACTGAAGTGCAACTAAACAATGGAGTAGATAGTAGTAGGTATTTTCTTTTAATTTATAATAAGTAGAGGTCATTAATTAAACTTTATTTTTTTTAAAGGAAAAAAAAATCTTAGAATGGAATGAAAAATAAATTTTGTTGACAAAAATGTTCTTATTTTTAGATGTTTCAATAGGACAAAAAAGGAGCATTTTAAATTTTGAGTTATGACGAAATTGTTATTTTACAATACTATCATTTAATATAATTGTGATTCTATTAAAACAGAATTGAATTGGAATGATAATTCTATTACTGAAGTGCAACTAAACAATGGACATTACTTTTTATTGGAATCATATTTCTATTTCAAAGTTGATTCCTTTCAACCGAACATGCTTTCGTTTAGACCAATTAAGCCAAATTCATATAATGGTCCCAATTAGGAAAGAAAAAAAAAAGAAGCCCAAAATCTGTCCAATTTTTGAGAAACTGTTTGATAAGAAAATTGTAATAAATCGACATTATGATTTGAAATTACCAAGATAAATGAGGCAATTTTCATTTTTTATGCAACTTTCAAACTATATCGCTAGCCTAAATTAAAACACATCAAAAAGTAGTTGTGATGTTATGAAATAATAATTTGTTTGCTATTTTAATTTTGAGAACTTACTTTTTTTTTTAATTCTATTTATTTAATGACGTATATTATGAAGATTTGACTATGAAATAGAATTTTATTATAAAATACCTTGAATTTTATTATAATTAATATTACATATTTTATTACATAAATATATTAGATGGACTATGAAGTGTTAATAGGCATATAACTCCGCTATTTGATAATATATTTTAGATCTATTTAATTTTATAATATGGATTGTCATTTCTTTATAGAAAAATACTTATAATATAACCGCCCAAAAATCACACCGGCTGCTTTTGAAAAATCCACAAAAATTCTAAGCATATTTGCTATATTACTCATTTAGGCTTCCTATGGTTTGATGCTTTTGAAAAATCCACAAAATTTAGGAATTCTGATCTTTTAAATTGGGTTTAAATCTTTGAGAGAAGTAGAAAATTCTTAGAAACAAAAAAAAAATATATGAACGAAGGAGCCTTGTATTTATAGATAAAGGATGAGAGAAGAAAGTCCTTCACAAGATGTGGGACTTCTAAACTAAGATGATAAAATTAAAAAGAAACAAAATGAAAAGGAGAAGATAATATTCCATGTGGCACCTTGTAGAGCTCCCTTACTTATTAAAGGAAGGCTCCATACCAGATTGACTACAATGTGGGGTTAACTCAGAAAAGGATACGAATAGGATCGATTTGGGTTATTTTGGACAATTTTCGGACCACCTTTAATAGTAAGTTTTCTAGTGACTAAAAAGTAGGGCCAACAGGAGTTAAAAAACTAAAGTGTCTTGATCAAACCCTCAACCTATACTATAAAAAAGCCAGCATGACCCTTGATTGACATGACCCCACCTTGCACACTTCTCCGCAAAGTTCACTTGACTTCAACAAAGGCCAAAGTTCTACTTGATCTTCACAAAGGCTAAGATCCACTTGACCCAAGGTCAAGTATTTTTTTTGACCTGAGGTCAAGTGAATCTTGATCTCCTGACAAATTTTTATTTGCATATAGTCGTGAATCATTTAGTAAAACTTGATATGTTGTCTGTTTGATCAGTTCATTTGGTTGATTTAAACTTTATTTTTTTTTTCAATCCAGAATGTGTTTTATTTGTCATTAAATATACAAAGTTTCTTATATGTGACTACAAAAACCACAACAAACTATCCTTAAAACTCAAAAAAACCATTCACTAAAGTATGTATTTAAACTTTTCAATTGATTCTTTTCATCTAAAGAAACAAGAGAGTCCTAGAATGACAAAAATTAGGTTAGCTGAAGGTAAGAAAGAGTATACGAAATCACAACCACAATATTAGTGGGAAGAATAAGAAGGTTGACATCTAAGTCTCCATTGTCAAAATAGACGAATCTATCTAAGTTCTCATTTGTATTTTTATTGTCTTCTATTTCAAGTTAAGCAATTTGTTATCCCAGCTCAAATAATACTTGATTTGAGGTCAAGTACTACTTGACCCATGTAACGTGAGATAAAGGGTTAATCAAGTAGTTTTTGACCCCACATCTAGTAGTTTATGACTCCAAGTCAAATAGTAGTAATATTTGACCTGGAGTCAAGTAATTTATAAACTACTTAACCTACGATATTTAGATTACCTTTACACGAAAAATATGAATAATTAACCAAAAATACATGAATATTTTAGCACATTACTATTATAGACCTTCATCGTAGATCACTCATTATCAAATGTTTCATGAAATAAAATATATATTTACCTTATAAGCTCTCAAACAAGATCCAAACAACAAATTTCGCTATTTTTTCAACTAAGAATACTTTGATCAGAAAAGAAAAAATAATAAACAGAAAGAAAGAAAGGAAGAGCATGACTATGAAAAGAGGAGAAAGAGAAACAAATACGAAGGAAAAGGAAAAAAAGAAAAGATACGGAAAAAGAGGAGAAAAGTGCATTTAATACACTAAATGTTCATGCAAACTTTCACTTAGGGCCAATTTCGGAAAGTTCTTATTTCTCTATCTATCGACTCAAAAAGTTGGTCAATATCTATATAAGTAACATTTCTAAATTAAATATAAAAACCTCAATTTTAATTTATTTGCAAAATATCTCAATTACTAGTTTCCAATTTCAGTAATTAATTAATCATTAGTGGAAAATAATCAAATATGCCAAAGCGATTATATTGTTATATTTTACTTTTTAACAAAGGAGATTCATTTATCTTTTATTTTATTAAACTAAATCACTGGCATTACATGGGCTTTATTATGCCCTTAAAAGTAAGGCTTAATCTAAATTCATCTGATCATCCTATACAACAACTCAATACACAACATCGAGGCCTTTGCACTTGGGATTAGGAAGTGTAACATTTCACTGTTGTAGCTTCAACAGCCTGTTAACACAACACAACAGAGCTGCGATAAGACGAAAGTTCGAAATCATCACCCCCTATCCTAACATCTATAACTGTAAGATAGCATTGCAACATTATATCCCGTCCAAGTTAAGATTGCTAATCTCAAAGTTTTAAGTACACAAATAGAAGATAAATTCTGTGATGAGTAATACGATTAAATTAGAAAATGAAAAATCGACGCTTAAAAACGACTCAAGCTTGATGATACAACTGATGTGAATATTCTGCCTGATAAATAAGAACTTAAATTCGCAAATGCAGTGTGGAACTAATAAGCTCATGCCTTGTGCTGTCCTTGGACAATAATTGGTCGGTATTAAGCTTAAATCCTTGTGTTAACCATATAATCATCAAGGAAGATGCATAATCTCTGATGTTCTATTAGAAATTATCTGAAAGGAGATGGGAATGTGAAACCTTTGCACGCTACAACAACAAACCTATAGTAGTCTTTAAATCTATTAAAATATCTCATCGGAAAACTTTATGACCAATTAATGCGAATAGATTAACACCTTGGTGGCATACAGACCAACGTTACAGTATCATGGAGATCCTAATCATAAACTCGAAACTCTTTTATTTCACTCCTTCAGGTTCCTTTTTTTATTTTTTCTTCTTTTTTTTTGGAGAACATTAAAAACTACCAAGAAAAATGAATGAAGGTGTATTGTGCATCTTGCCTGATCATATAGTTGTTCTATTTGTTGGGCTTGTTGCAAAACGTGTGTGGCCATGAGATGATTCAATGCTGACATTTCCACCATCTTAGTTTCTGTTTCCTGAACTGCATCTAAGAGACTGGTCAGCTCTACCTGCAAATCAGCAACAGCCAACAAGCAGCTTCAATCAATTTTACAAGAACGTTAAAGACTTGGATTGAACAACATAGGGCAGACAAGATGGATTATGGAAAAAGGAACAAAAGAAGAAAATGCCTGAAGTGCCATCACCCGGAATACCTGAAGTGCCTGTGTTTCATCATCCAGGAGTTGTTGCTGAACTTTTAGAGGCTCAGGTTGAAATTGATCAGCTTCTCTGAACTCTAAATTGTCAGATTTAGATGTGTTTTCCAAAATTGGTTTGGTAGTTGGTTTAAATTTTCTTCTTGGTGTTGCCCTACTAATGGCATCTTGGAAGTGTATGGCTCTCAGCTGATCAAACTGTGAGGTAACAGAGTGCAGCCTCTCACTCAAACTAAATACCTGCATTTAAGAAATTATCTTTAGAGAATACCAACTGACCAAGTTAGGACGTTCAATTTGATGTAAGAACTTGAATATGGCAGAGACATAAATAAACAAGAATGAATAATAAAGCAAGAATTGAATCCTACCACTCCATGTTTGTGTGCTATAGTATCAGCGTTAGATTTATCAGCCCGAATCCCAAGCCAGCCCTTTGAACTTGCTTCTTCATCATTTATGCTGTTTTTCAGAACATCAATTTGTTCTTGGCATGCTTTAATAAAGGCACTTACCTGCGTACAATCAATTAATAGAACGAATAAAAATATCAAATAATCGTTGCACATGTTTCTTCGTGAGTACTTCACTTAATTCACCTAGTAAAACCAAAAGATATTAGAAAAGGTTGTTCTCTGCCGATCACTTGCATAAATGTATGCACGATAGGAATAATCATCACCTCGAAGAGATCTATGAACTAACATGGGCATTAATGAAATAAAAAATTATGAGCCCAAAAAAAAAGGAAAAAAAAAAAGAGAGAAGGATGTGTCCTGGAGTGAATCCGTCTGTTAGATGATTTATATCAGTTAATGACGGAAATTTTTTCTTTAATATTACAAAAAAATTAAATAAAAAACTAGAAACAAAATACAAGGTAAGAGGGCATGGATTCCTAAAAAGAAGAAAACAAAACAAACAGCCCTAAAATGATCCTCCCCAGTCAAGATAAATTAGAATCAAAACATTCCTGAACTCCTAAGAAAAGGAAATCCATAAAGAAACCTATCCCAGAGAAAAACATTATCATTTGAAACTTGAAAGAAGTTGAACGCACAAAATAAAAAGTACATAGTAATATTGAACATATTTTAACTCACTTTAACAGAATAAAAGTCCAGTTAAATTCCAACATTGCAAAGATGTCCTTTGACAACAACAACAATTCAAAATTGTAACACTAGACTTGAGAAAGATTGCATTACGACTTACCTCATGCTCAATACTGTCTCTCTCCTGTTCGGTGGTGCGATGCAGATCCACATAATCCTTGCCATGTTTCACCATAAACAGTTCTAGCGTTCCAATGCTCTCTCAAGCTAATAATGTAGGAAAAGAGAAACCAAACAGTCAAACCCCACAATTAGAATTTATAATAAAGAAATATTTTCTTCAAAGAATAAGCAATAATGTAATGGTTCACAAACTGTTTTCAGTGAAAGGTGATCTTTGGCGAGGCCTGTGGATAATAAAATTAGCCAATTGCAGAGAAAAACTAAACCTCATCATATCCCAAAGACAGAGCAGTCTGCCTCACTGCATCTTTGAAACCCTCGGTCCTATCTCTGACTCTTGACATTCTTAACCATCAACGAGTGACAAAAAACACAAACCCAGATATTGCCCACTCAGATAAAGTTTTCGACGATGCAAATGACGCACAATGACACAATCTAGAATCTTCTGTTCATCATATATCTGCATTACATTAATGGCCCCCTGCTACTCTGTTATGAAGTATTTATACTAAAAGAAATCAGTGCAAACTTATGGCCTGAAACTACAAAAGCAAATCCGTCAAAACTTGAACATAAGAAACAGAGGTAAAAGTAAAACCCACTTTGGTAAAACAAAAGCACTCGTCAGAATTATTAAAAAAAAAAAAAAAAAACACCCCCACCAGAGACCAAGTTTCAGAATCAAAAATCAAAAACGAAAATGGATATCGAGATCCTCAGAGAGAGAAAAGTTTACCAGTTCAAAGCAAAAATCTAGGCAAGAGATCCCGAAGAAACAGAGGCGTAGGCCTTGGAGATTGAAGACATTGATGGGCTTGGACTGAAGACAGAGAGAGATGGTAGAGAGCAGAGACAAACTGACGTTGGACTGTCTGGGTTTCAGAGGAGAAGAATAAAAGTAGAGAAGGTAAAAACAAAGTATTTTAAAATTTGGGTTTGTGGCAAAATTGGTCCCTAAATTTTTTAATTAGTGATAGAAACTAAATAAATGACTAAAAAAGTACTTGAATTAATTAATTAGTGAAAGTAAAGTTTTCTTTTTTCTGTTAAAAATTGTTAAAACGGTTAAAATTTGAATAGAAGAAAAGTTGTAGTCCATGCAGTTAATTAAAAAAAAAAAATCTTCCGAATGTGCAAGCAAGTGTTTAAACTTTGACAATATTTTTTTATTTCTTTTTGAAACTCCTCAACTTTTATTAAAAAAAAAACTTTATTATCACTAATTAGTTAAATCATGATTTTTTTTTTTTACATTTATTTAGTTCAGGACCAAATGATTACTATACATGGACCATTAGTGCTACAAATCTTTAAACATTTTAAAAGTAAAAAACAAATAAAAAAGTTCACGTTTTTAAAATTTTTAAAAATATTTAATGAAAGTTAAAAAAAAAAAACGATTTGTCCATAAGTTTTTCATAGATAACAACATGTATATTTTTTTTGTGAAGAAAATATGTAACGTTTTTTTTTTAAAAAAATGTTTTTGTTTAAAACATATTTATTGAACTAAAAATGTATTATGTGTACAAAATGTCGAAAACAATCAAGAATTTATTTATAAAAAAAAAATAAGAAGTTATTAATTTTCCCCTTTTTCAAGTATCCAAAAATTTTCCTGAATTCTCCAAGTTCTTTTTTTTTTTAAAAAAAAAAAATTGCACTACAGATTTCAGATATAACATCAATACTTACCAAATGTTTTCCAATATTTTCGTAAATTTTCCATTTTTTTAATCTGAAATATACTTTGGTATTTTTTTTCTTTTTCTCCCAAAACTTTTCATAGATCATTTTGTTTAACGACAAAATTAAAAATATTGTTATTTGGCCAAATAATAAATACAAGTGTGATAAATATGTAATAGTTATAAAACTTTCATGTAAATGATTAATCGACCTAAAAAAATTTATTGTTTAACAGGATTCATTATCAATATTTAATTATTGCACTGAAAAATACCACTTATAAATTAATAAGTGGACCCAAATGAAAACTTAATTATGAAGTTGTTCTGGGTATATTATGACAGGAGCTCATCTTATTTGATTATTTGATTTGTGTCATACTACAATGTGTTATTATTTTCATATTTAGCTTATGACATATTTTTTATGTAAGCTTGTTATTTTTGTTTTTGTTCTCTGCTCAGCTTTTGTTTCAAAGATATCTTTTAACTTAAGTTCCATTTTGTACTCTTTTCTGAAAAAAAAAAAAAAAAGGTTTCATTTCAAAATAGAAAGAAGTATTTAGTTGCATGGATAGAGCACGTAATGACCTTATAAGTGATAATGTATTGATCTCATATGAGTTACTCCGTGCACTTAAATTGAGGAAAACGGGAAACAACAATTCTGTCATTATGAATCTTGATCTTAGCAAGGCTTCATGATCGTGTTGAGTGATGTTTTATGGAGAGTCTATTGCTCAAATCGGGTTTCAATCAACAACGGGTATGGATGATTATGACTTGTTTAACTTCAGTTAATTACTCCTTTTTGGTTTGAGGAATGGAAAGATAGAATATTTCTTGAAAGAGGTCTTCGACAAGGAGATCTGCTCTCTTTGTATTTCTTCCTTATTGTTGCTGAAGCCTTTTCATCTTTGCTAAACGCTCCAGAAGAAATGGGGGATTTGATTCGGTTTTCTTTGGCACAAGGTGCTCACTCAATCTATTAGTATTTGCTATTTGTGAATGACAGCCTCCTATTTTGACAAGCAAGTCGTTCTTCGTGTTTGTGTCTCAAAGAAATCTTTGTTGATTATTCTCATGCGACAGGATAAGACTTAAATTTCTCTAAATCAGACACTTCTTTTACTCCTAATACATATGGGGCTTTGACAAAGTTCTTTATGCAACAACTTGGTATGCACCGCACTATTGCGACTATCATGAAACCTATCTTGGTCTTCCTACTATGTTGGGTCGTTTTAAGAAGGAATTATTCAGTGACATAAAAGAGCGAGCTTGGAGGAAGCTCACTGCATAGAATGATAAGTGTTGCGTTAATGGATGCCCTTTAAAGTTTCCTTGTACACTTAGAATACCAAAGCTAAGTGTGATCACGTGTTATTGAAGAGTTTGCAAAGATATGGACACTTGTTTTCTTTGAGTTACACGGCAATACACGAAATGTAATATGGAGTGGCATTTATTCAAGGTGGGAATCTTTCTATCCGGGGAGTTATACAGTATATAAGCCATGTATTAGAATCCCATTCGACTTAGGACTCTAAATAATGGCCGGCGGCCGTGTGTATTATTTGTCATAGTAGAATTAGGATTTTTTTTTTGTTTAAATAATGAAACTTAATTAATGACTTTTATTTATTATAAATTAAAAAAAAATATTTACTATTACTCAATTATCACCCTCGTCTCATTAGGGATTAAATAATAGGTATTCTTAATATTTGAGTCAATCTACTTTGTCAGAATTAAGAATCTAACTCTTGTATTATCTACAAATAATACAATATAACACAGTTAGTGTAAGGATCTAACTTGTGATCATGGGACCAATCCTAATTGCCATAGGAAATCTCTTGGTCCTAACTTGTATTATATTTAGCAATTAATTTGAAGCTGCAAAAAAGATCACAAATGTGAGAGAGATAGAGAGGGAGAAACGTAACTAAAATTTGGTATCTGATAGATAATTTGCATGGAATAGTGGATAAACTTTTTAATTATGTTAATGTATTATGTTTTAATATTGTAGTAGATAGAATTATAAAAACTACGTACATGATGATTCTGTACAGCAGATACATAAGTATATCAACTAGATTCAACAGAGAATATGAACATTATATGTCACCACAAAAATTATATACACTGCAACCATAAATATATGAATTACAATCAAAATACTTGACATGATCATCAACACTAACCATAGAATAAAAATACTATATACTACTATAAAAATTATACATAGGACGACCATAAATATATGAATTAACAACAAAATAATTAACATGTTCAAAACAACCACATAATATGAATACAATATACTACAATAAAAATTATATATACTACGACTAGAAATATATATAGAAATACAAAAACATTGAACATGTTCGTCAACAATAAACTAGACAATAGTAATATCATCTACTACTATAAAAATTATATTATGAACTATGACAAAAAATTTACAAACCATTACTAATTATAAAAAATTATTCAAAAACACAAAAAATTCAAATAAATATTATTCAACAACAAAAAATGAGATTAATTATACACATAATTAAGAATAATTGTAACACAAATTATAAATAAAAATTAAAATCCCCACAAACAAAAACAATACAATCATACCAAAGACAGATATGAATCTAAGAAACCAAAACGCAAAATAAAAAATATTATACATACCTCAAATTGCCAAAAATGAATACCATGCTGAAGAAGAAAAAGATGAGTGAAATAATGCTGGAAAACAACACTAAACCAGCAGAAAATAACAAGATCTTGCCGAAAAAGATGATAAAAATAATAACCTCAACAAATAAGGAAGAAATCGAGAAGTATGAACGAGAATCAAGAAGAATCTTCTACAAAAATCAAAGCGAGAGAGAGCATGGAACCCAAAAAAATTGAAACAAGTAAAAAAGGGCAAAAAAGGAAAAATAAAACATACCTCAAATTGCCAAAAGTGGATACCATGCTGAAGAAGAAAAAGATGAGTGAAATAATACTGGAAAACAACATTAAACCCGCAGAAAATAACAAGATCTTTGCCGAAAAGATTATCAAAATCATAACCTCAACAAATAAGGAAGAAATCGAGAAGTATGAACGAGAATCAAGAAGAATCTTCTACAAAAATCAAAGCGAGAGAGAGAGAGCATGGAACACAAAAAAATTGAAACAAGTAAAAAAGGGCAAAAAAGGAAAAATAAAACATTTGCCTAGTTAAGAGTGTTTTTTTTTAAGTTGGGCATTTATGTATAAAATTTAAAAGGGTGAATATTCACTTAAACAATTTGAAAAAAGTAGTCACCTACCACAATATTTTTAAATTCAATTTACAAAATTTTGTTCTGTTTAAAAGTAGCTTCTAAGTATTTGATAAACTATAGTTTGTATATATTGTAAAGTAATATTCTAGACAATTTGCGTTATGAAAGTAGAATCAGCTTCGAAAAGCAACTCTTATCATGCTTATTAAATTCTACTTAAAATATTCTTTATACATCGACTTTCAAAATTTACTAATTAAAATTAGAGACTTACCAAACGCCTCTCCTTTCATTTTTTTTTCCTTCATTCTATCCATTTTTAAAATTAAAAACAATATTTAGAAGCAATCCAAATGGACCAAAATCTTTTCACACTCCCAAATTGTTAATTCTAGCTAATGGTATTTTTGCTCTGCCCCATGTACCGCAAAGGGTAATTAATGAAGGTGATAAGTACACCAATTTTGTTTGTAGTTGTAGACCATCTCCAATACAAAAATTAGTGCTGTTATATTTGATAGAAACAAAAGGAAAATGATGAATTAGAAACTAACTTAAAATTTTTACTCCAATACAACTACACAATGCTATTTCAATTTTTCTATTAATTAAATAATTAATAAGTTATTTTGGTAATTAGTTGAGATATTAAAAAATTGTATTAATCGAGTATTGAAAAGTGCATAACTAATTAGTTAGGTATTGAAAAGTTTAAATATTAAAATTATGACTTTATGCTATACATAATTAATGCTATATTTGAGACCAAATATAGCATACCTTAAATTTGAAAACAAATATATTATATTGAAGGAGTGTTTTTGTGCCATGCTAAATTAATGCATTAGCACAATGAAATAGCAATGCAACAATGAGGATGCTTGAATACATCACACTTTTTTTAAAGGTGGTCAAAATGGAAGGATTTCTTCAATGAGTTCCTAGCTTTTCTAGAGTCACGAAATACACTACACTGCAAAGGACTCTACTTTCTTCCTATAATTTCTCTCAATTTACATCCAATAAGAGTAAGGTTTAACATATCTATGAGTTTAAGACGATGCTAGCACAAGAATTGGCTAGCTTAATTAATTATTCAAGCTGGGAATAAGTTGATAAAAAAGAAGCAAGAAAGTAATATTGGTTTTGTATGTGGAAATCCTTTTGCTCCTAACTTCTATATTGAACCTGCTATTAGTTTGAATCCTATAGATAATACAATATAGAATCTCATGGATAATACCTTTCAAATTGAAAAAAAAAAAAATAAAGAATCTCACGGATAATACAACTTGTTTGAAATAACTTCTAAGACAAAATAAAGTTGAGACTTGAGAGGAACTAATCATGTTAACTAGTTATTGATATAATGTCTCTTTATCATATCTTTTCTCCTAATATTAGAGCAAAACCCCCGAAGTCTCCTAATATTATAGCAAAACCCCCTAATTAACACTACAAGTGATTGGAATGAAGCAATAGCATCTATACTATATCATATATTAATAATCAGGCTTTTTATTACCAAATTTCCTGAATTCGAAACAATTTAATAAAATTAACTTTGAACTTAATTTTTTAGAGAAAAAACCCATGAAGTCTCGTAATATTATAGCAAAGCCTCATGAAGTCCTCTAATATTAGTTTTGTTCGAAAAAAATTTTATATTAGTTTTTTTTACCATTAAGTCTTTATTCTCTTATTTATGACTTGTAGGTTTTTAATATTATTTTTTTTTCACATTAATCGCTTTTAATATTAAAAATATTTTATTCTAAAAAAATCAAACAAGAAAAAATTACAATGGGATAAGTTATCAATCATCATTGATAAAATTAGAAATAAAAAGAAATTATTATTTAAAAAAAATAATAATAAATAATTGGAAAAAATAAAAAAAATTAAAATTAAAATTAAAAAATAATATTAAAGATCTAAAATTCATAAATAAGAGAATAAAGACTTAGCAATAAAAAAAATTAATATAAACATTTTTTTTCTAACAAAACTAATATAAGAGAACTACAAGGAATTTTGTTCTAATATTAAGAGACTTCGAGAATTTTATAAAAAAAATTGAGTTCAAGGTTAATATGATTAATAAAAAGCCCAACAATTATATGGATAACAAGTTTTCCATGGGCAAGCCGAGCCAAGATGCCAGTCGTATACGTTTTAGTTTAGTTTAATTACTTTTGTAATATATATTAACAACATATATCGAGGAATACATCATGCAATTCATTGTAAGTCATCAGTCAATCCCTGAGCATAAAATATCACCCGTCAATTTGTAAAAGTGTCAATGACCACTGATGATGTTTTGTTATGAGTATCCTGAGAATTCTTTGAATCTTTGAATCTTTCTGAAATTTCATTTTAGTTGTTCTTCGAGAGCTTCAATTTTTTTTTTTTTTTTAAAGAATAATGGCTTCTCTTTCAGATCTGGCTAGTCCAAAGAATTTTTGTAACGAAACAAAGGGTATAAAGCAATCCATATTTGATTCGGTGGCTATGAACATGAAGAAATGCTACTGTGATGGGCAATGCACAATTTCTGAAGACGCATAAGTAAAATTATTGAAGGTGGTAAGGTCAGTACACCAATTTTGTTTGAACGCGTGATAATTTTCAGTGCATCTCAAGGTTGAAGAAGGCCAAAATAGAAGGCTTTCTTCTTAGCTGGTATCCTTATTCATGAGCTACACTAAAATGCAATCCACTTTCTTCCTATAAAATCCTCTCAATGCTGTTGAAAATAGAACTCAATCATGAATCTATTGTCTGATAGATTTTACCAACTTAACTGATTAGTGTCTCCCATCAATGATAAAACCCACAAATAAAATAGGACCAACCATATCAGAAAGTGAGTGAAAATACACTTGATTAGATTAATTAAAGAAAGTTTATTACATCTATTCTGGCTACAATGATGCTAGCACAAAGGATGGCTTAACTTTTCAAGTTGGGAATAGATTGATAACAAGAAGAACCAATTTTACTTAACCTCCTTCATCCATCCAGTCTATACAGTAGAAGATAGTTTCTCATACATTAGTAATTTACAGTTGATTTGATTGCGTCCAAAATCTGCATCCATCGAGGCACAACAACGGTCAACAAGCAAATCTAGCCCGGTGACACCTAAAAAATGTAAGCTAAACCCATTCATATAGCCTACCTTGTTCTTGGTGGGTAGATAGAAGGGCTCAAAAACAAGGGGAAATGGGGTGTCCAAACCACATATTCTGGCTACAGGTGCTTCTAACTGAAAACACAAGTCATATTCAGTAATTTCCATGCAACTGGATTCAGTTTGCACATTCAACATTCATATGGCCTTTGGCCAAACAAAATACGCATATCATTATCATATCTACACTTTCATGGCGAAATACTCGTAGTCCATGTAAAGTATGACAAAAAGATACGGTGAGACAAAAAGATATGGTGATGAGAGAAAAATGAGAACAGAAGATTAAAATAAAATGCATCTTAATTTGTATACCACCGAAAACTTGATCTACTAACAAGCATGACAGAACAAATGTTCAATTACAAGTATCGATGTGAAAAAAATAATAATAATAAGAATAATGATAATAAATTAAAGCATTATATAGGAAATTTACAAACAGCCAAACATAACTAAGTTGTCACTTGCAAGCTTCATTATGCACGCGGACTTCTCATTGAGCATTATGACTAGTACACTTGAAACATATCACTTAGAATTAAAATAAGTCAAGAGTACCACAAAAAAAAATATACAAATATATATACTCATTCCCATCAGGGTTGGAAAACAATCTACATGGTAAGCTGCTTTGGCAAAAAAAAATAAATTAATTTAATTAATTTAAAAATAAATAAAAATAAAAGGGAAGAAGAATAGGAAGAAGAAAGAAAATAGCTGAACATCTCTTCCATTAGAAGGAGCATCTAGAATGACCTACATATTTGTCTACGGGCTTAATATTTTGTTCACGAGGTTTAAAACCAAAAGGAGTACTTTGACTTCTACAGTTTTAGATGAGCCTGAACTCACATACACAACCAAATATGTTCAGGGATGTTGAGGGATTGCTATTCAAGCTTTGCTAATACCCTAGTATCAACATTATAACATGCATAAAAATTTATATCCTTATGGTTTTTTATCAACAGACTACCTAAAAAAAAACCAAACTGTTAATCCAGACATTTCTAATTTGTCAATAAAAGGACCAAATTTCTCATTCAATACAAAACACTGATGTTCCTAATTGACTATACGATCAATGCTGTAGTCACTGTAAACCACCTACATAAATCACCAATTTCACGTACACGTGGTTTGTAAACCAATCAATCTCCCTATCAGGTAACAAAGAAGGTAAAACACACGCACACAGATGCTGTTTATCTTAGGAAAATTTAAAACTAGATGCCTCATGTAACTCAAGCCCAACACAATCCCGAAAACCTCTGGTTAAAAATGGACGTCATATTATAATTATTTAACTGCAGTATTAAGATCTTTTTTCCCTTAGACATAGAAGATCTACCTAATTAATTTCTACTGACATGTTTTGGTAGTAACAAGCAAATCATACAATGCAAATGGTTGGTGAATTTACCCTTAAGAAGCAACGTTCAACAATTGAAGCAGATATTTCAGCTCCAAAACCACCAGTCACTGGAGCTTCGTGACTAATCTGCATAAGCAATACTTGGTATTATTACCGCTATTATCGCAAAGCACATACACACCCATACAAAATACAAAAAAATAAAACCAAATGGAAATGGTACTTACAAGAAGCCTTCCAGTTTTTCTGACAGAGGCTTCCACTGTTTCCTTATCCCAGGGTATTAGTGTTTTCAGGTCTATCAGTTCGCAAGAAATACCATCCTGAAAATTCGTTGGGATTACAATGACTATTTCAAGTCAAGATTACAACTTACAATCATTCCCACGGGTTGTCAAAATTAATGAAGAAGACTTGGTTAAACATTTTAATCAGAATGTCTGGAAAAAAAAAAGTGTTGAAAGGGCAAAACTTTTCTGCCATTAAGAGAACTTACTTTTTCAGCATCGAGACAGGCTTGTTCCATTATGGATAACTGAGCACCCCAACCAACAAGAGTAATATCATTGCCCTCTCTAATTACCTAAGCACCAGAAATTATTTAAGACCAAAAAAAATAAAAAAAGTTTCAGATATTGACAAAAAAGAAAATACCAGCTTCTTATGCAATAAAACCTTTTTTTANGGTGTCGTCTAAACCTGAGAACTATGATTTGAATTCTGGAAAACCAGCTTCTTTGAATTAATACTAAGCAAACAAGTAGTGTACCTCAGCCTCTGATAAAGGCAACATGTAGTCATGCTCCGGAACCTCTTCTACTGACAAACGATATAGCCACTAAAGCCAACAGAAATTACAAAATTTTGGTCATAATTTTTTTTGGGAGCTAATAATTCCACTGACTAATAACATCAATTACAGTACCTTAGGTTCAAAAAACACAACAGGGTTTGGATCACGTATGCTGGAAAGCAACAACCCTTTTGCTTCCTTTGGACTTCGAGGGATAACAACCTATATGAAGAAGTATGTGTAATTATTTGGTTAGGGTGAAGAACAACACAAGTGGAGAAACGGTGATTGCTAACTTATGTGGATGCTCTTACTATCCTAAGTCTTCATGTATTTGATCAACCATATCTTTACACAAGTTATCTTAATATATCCACACAAGAAAGTCAATCCTCAGAAGAAAAAGTTTTCTGAAGTTACTGCTCCATATTCTCACAAAGAACTAGCCTCAACACATTCAAAAACTCCGACCATTTTTACGGAGGTGAAAGAAGCATAAGAGACCTAATAATAGTACAATTGTTAACTTCGATATAGACGAAGTAAAATAATGAACTGAAATCACAGTTTGCAGTTACCATTTTTTTGTAGATTTGGAAATGATCGAAATGGACATACTGGAAAAGGCATGTGAACCTTCTTCCTTTATACACACACACACACACACATATACATATATGTTCATACAGTGTATATACATATATAGATCCCAGTTACTTCACTGAAAATTTACCTGCAAGGGTTTAACCTTTAAATTTTCTAACATCAATTTTTCAAAAAAGGGATTCTGACAAGAAGAAAAGATCTCAAGCGGATAAAATGAGAGACATACCTTAAGACCAGGAACATGACAGAAGAAAGCTTCAGGGGATTGTGAGTGATAATGTCCACCGTGGCCAACAGCTCCATAAGGTGCTCTTATTGTTAAACCTATGGAGCAATATACAAACCGACATTAGAAAAAACAAATAACTGCAACAACAAGAACAACACAGAAAAAGAGGTGAGTATTTCCTGAAAAACTATTAGAAATTGCAAGATTTACCTCCACAGTTGAACTGGTTCCCACTACGGTATCTGAACTTCGCAGCTTCATTAACAATCTACAGAAATAAAGTCTTGTCCGTCAGTGGTCAGTTATGAGACCATAATGAAACCTAGCAGTAATACAGTACAGCTGATGCATACCTGATCAAAAGCAGGAAATATATAATCTGCAAATTGTATTTCAGCAATAGCTCGATTACCCTATCATGCGAGATTAGGCCAAAAGTTAATGACTTGTTAAGGAGGAACTTGCATTAAGATTTGACTTTAAAGCTCAAACACTAAATATGTAAAGCCTACCATTGCGGCTAGACCAATGGCAAATCCAACAATGCCCTGGGTACAAACATGAGTAAGATTTTATGTTAAGTCTCTCTTTGCTTGAAGATACTTATTTAAAAGCAAAAATGGACAACAACACGATAACAACACTGATAACCAATTTGCAGGGAACAATTTTTTTTTCTTTTTTTTTAATGAGTTTAACATAAACTATTTTTGTCCAACAATCCTCAAAAAGAAAGAGTTGTCTTGTCCAAGAGATATTTCTTAGCATTAGAACCATGCTTACTAAACAAAGGTGCATATATACATGTGCAAAAGACTGTATAGAGGCAGAATGTTAAGTAAACATACCTGTTCACAAAGAGGGGTATTGAAGACCCTGTTTTTACCAAATCGATCAGCTAATCCGGTTGTGCAACGGAAGACTCCACCAAAGCCCACATCTTCTCCAAATATATAAGCACTGCAAGGAATTTTAGATATTAGTTGGATATATCTATACGTTCAAACTCAGTAGTTTCCATCCCCGACACCAACAGAGTTTTGTTTTTCACAACTTACAAGGAATTGGATAAATCAACGTTTTAAATTTTAACTACGTTAAACACGTAATCACTTCTAAAACGATATTTCTGCTAGTTATATTCTTATTTTGCACACCCAAGTTATCTTCTGCTGTATTAAGCTAGGCATTGAGGAAACTTTGAGTCAATGGTCTAAGGCCAAACATTTTACAAGCAATCTTACTAATCATCTCTAAGTTTTATTATCCAATATCCTAGCCATGCCCAAAAAAAATAAATAAATAAGAGTACTTTTTTGTGAGAAAAGACACTACATGCAAGGTAAGTTCCCACGTGGAATGGAACCCAGCCAGAATGACCTCATGGGAGGCTCATGAACATGACTACTCGACCAATTTTTTGGTTGTTTGATGCATCAAATTATATAATGTGAGTGCCTTGGCTAATATCCCATTTCCAAGTGACCCAATTGGAAACACATTATCATATCATTGTTTCTAAAAATTCTTTATCCAAGAAAATACTTTCACTAAGAAAAAAACGGTGACCCAATTCAAAGCTCAGCATAAAAGAAAATAAATTCACAAGCTATGTTAGAGAAATTCAAGACAGCTTGAGCATAAATGTGAAAAGGGTATTAGTATAATAATTCAAGCATGAACTCTAAGCTCTAAAAAAAAAAAAAAAGGACTGACCGGGGATCAGATTCCATGGCGATGTGGAGGGCCTGGTTGATGGCAGTGTATAGATTCAATGACTTTCCATCAGAAGAAGAGGTCGAAAATTGCCTCAAAAAACCATTTCCATATCCATATCCACATTTAAGCAATCGACCCATTATTCTCCTACTACCACTAACACTGCCCGCCATACCCAAAAATCTAAAGAATGGTAATTTGAATGATTTGGATTACGGAATTTGGTTTAATTTTTGACCATAAAAAAAAAATGCTCAAAAGGATTGATATTATTCAGGATCAGACTGAACAGAGCTCTCACAACAAGTGTCTCTGTCTTTGTCAGCAATATTTATCATCACTTGCATAAATAAATAAATAAATAAATTGGTTTCGGTAGATTAACCTTTATGCTTTTATTGACAACATTTATTATTTACATTTTTCAAACTATCTACTCCACTGAATAAAAACGTCCATAACATTTTGGTAATTTTCTCTATTATTGTTATTAGCAATGCAAAATCAACCATACCTTTAACATTTCTAAATGTATAAAGAAATCTAAAAGGATATATTTTTTTTTTTTTTTTGCTAACTAATCGACAGAAGTGCCACATCACATCAGGTTCCTTGAATGAATAATGTATACAGAATTTACAGGTGGCATCAACGTGGACTTAATATTAAGGATAGGCATCATAGTTTCCCTTTGATACGTCTCTTTTCAACTTGGAGTTTTCTTCTCTTTCTTCTTTTATGTAAAAGATATTAGAGGATAACTCCTAAGTTAAAAGTCTTTGTTTTCTAATTTTTTTTATATTTGCTCCAAAATTATGTGAAGAATTGCAACATGTTCCCGAATTATAAAAAGTTTAAATTGTAATTGCAATCTGAAATTCAATAAAATTAAGTTATGAATTTTATTTTCTTACAAAATATAATAATTTTAATGTTTGCAGAAAAAATCAAACCATACATAAATTCTAATTTGATGCGAGAGAGGAAACATGGATTAAAAATTTACACGTGATTAGATATTAGATCAAAGTCCACACACGACTTTGACTTCTCTCTATTTATTTAAAGAAGAGAGTATTAACAGTTGAAGCCAAAGCATTCTCAGATTCCCATCCCCCTCCAACCAAGTTGGCAACTTCGCTTCATATCTTTTTGACAATAAATATCAACCTCTTCACCTAACATTTATTTATTATTAGGGTGGAAATAAAATAATACGCCATACCCAAGAAACACAACATCATAGGAAATAAATTTGAAAAAGACAGATAATTATAGAAATAGAAATATATATATAAACTCTCAGACTATATTGTGATATTTTCCCACCTTGCTCCCATCTCTCTCTTACAAAGAAGAAAAAGCAAATATGCCCCACAATGGAAAAAGAACAAGATTTACAAGAGGGGAAATAGCCAACCAACTAAAAAGAACAAAGAAAAGACTGAAAAAAGAAAGTGAAATTTAAAAGGAAAAAGAAAAGGGCAAATTGAAAAAAAAAAAAAAAAAGATTATCATAATAAGGAGATAAAAACCCAACTAAAAAAACCAGAAGCCCTAAAACCCAAAACCCTAGCAATCTCAAAACCTTTGTTAGGAGCTAACCACTGTAGTAAAAAAGAGAAAACTGGACCCAGAGAAAAAAGGGGTAGAATAGAAACTTGGATTCTTCCTGATAACTCTTGCCTGCCAAAGATTGCTTGAAAATTCTACAAGGAAAAACCACTTCCTATCCCTCAATGAATTATTGACTCTCCACAAGCAGACCAAGAGCTTGATCACGGCAGTCCATTTAAGTAGCAAGAATATACTTTGCCAGAAACTTGCCCTCTTAGTATATTCAGCAACCAGCAAGACTTCCGACACCAGTAACAAAACTCATACACGAGCAAGGACCGCCTTCTTGCAAAGCAGAGAGGCTAGCAACCATTTGCCACAATCTTCTTCTCAGCCACAACTGGCTTAGCACCCTTTGGGGCATCCCCAGTTGTGGCAGCCGATCCATTCTCTGAGACTTTCAGGTTGTCACCAGGATGGGCAGTTGGCGAAGGGTCCTTGGTCAAATCTGATGCAACCTCCAATGACTTCTGGTTCAACTCCCCATTTGCCACTTCCTTATCAATGGGCTTTCCTTCCCACACCTATTTTCATATTAAGAAGAATCTTAAAATTTGAACTGCATATGATGTAAGCAATCAAAAACAGTGTGCAAAGTGCAAACAAGTGACCAAAAAATAACACTTCTCCAAAAACAACTATCAACAAAAAAACGGAGACCACTTACCTGTTTCTGAAACTGCTGTTGCTTGGCTTTCTTCTCTTGAATTGTCTTCTGGCGGGTCTCGTAAAACCCAAAATCATCCAGAATGCATGTTTTGCTGGAGTGCTCCTTGAAAATTTTAATCAATCTAAGCCCTGGCTCCAACTTGACCTGAAGAGATCCACAAGAAACCAGATCAGAAAACAAATCCAAATTAAAAAGAGCAAAAGCACCAGTGGAAGTAAAATTACCTCTTGAGTGTCCCTACTGTTTGTCACGGGCTTATTCTCATTATTGTCGAGGGTAATGTGCTTCAACAAACTGTTGGGAACGTCCTTAACGATATGCCACTTGACAGGGAAGCAGCCATTCCACTTGTCTTGTTGCCAATACTCAACATTCTTGTTAAAATCAACAGGTCCGACCATCTCAGCTAGGCCAACAAATTGCCCACTGGTATTGACCTAAAAGTTGAAATAACGAACATTATTAAAAAAAACCCAAGTAATGCATTGAAACTAAGCACTTGTCAAGTAAATGAATCAAATTGCTCACCGAGAAGAAAAGAAATACAGGGCAGCCACCAGATTTCTCTTGAGCCTCCTGGTATGCTGCATGAAGTTTCTTGTTGCCATTAGGAGTACTTGCCCAAACATTATATTTAATGCTCTTGTGGACATCATCCTCACTGTATGACTTAATAATGAAAAATTTGGCATCAGCATACTCCTCAGTAAAATCTGGTTTGTTGTATTGTTCTCGAACAGGAATAACAATTGTCTTGTCCTCCTTGTCATTAGTCACACTGGTTGGCAGATTTTGCCCCTTGACTGCTAGTGCAGTCGGTGCAAAATCCTTTTGGTTCTTGGAACCCTTGGCTCTAGGTCCTCTATTCAGTTCATTCAAACCATCCATGTTCTCATTACCATATCCATAGTAGCCACCATTTCGACCCCTAGGCTTATACTTGCCATCGACCGAAAGCCACGCACGTCCATTCGTTCGTGAATCATATCCATATCCAAAGCCCATGCCAGATCTAATTGCACTGCTATACTGGCCATAGAGCTTGTTTGGGTACATTCTGTTAATGAACCCATGGCTCATGGCAGACAATGGTCTAGGATGGTGCAAGCCCTGTATGACAAATAATATATAATTGAGCAGTAGAAACAACAAAAAGAAATACTCAAACTTATTTAACAAAAATCATCCCAAAGACTAAAATAACAAGATAATTGAAAAAATTCTAAAGTAATAGTACCATGAATTGTGAATTAGGATGATAGTTCTGATTCCTTGAAGATGGTATGTTATTCCCACTTGAAATTGAAGAAGTGATGGTTGTGCTAGTCACTGGCCTGGGCTGCCAATCTGAAAAAAGTGGGGCATCTAAACATGGGATTCCAGAACGTAAACCATCAAAACCAAATCTTGGATCCTGATAACCAGGAGTAGAAACACGACCTGGCAGAGGGCCCCTTGCATATGAACCATTAGAATTAAAAGATGAGTTCTGATATGCAGGTTTTATAGGAGCTGAACCATTGTTTCCCTTCACGCTGCCACTGTTCACAATGCCATTGGAATTCACGTTAGCTGTTTCCACAGGCAGAGGCTTTTGATCAGGAGCTACTGATGTTGAGACATCACTTTGAGAAACCGCAGGACTAAGGGTGTACGGTGCACTTGTTGGAGTAAGCGGCTGGAAATAGGGTGGATACTGGTAGTGCTGTGGCCCATACAGCTGACCATCATTTCCCATGGTGGGAACTGGGGAAGCAGCTGGTGAATATGGGCCATAGGGAGCATACCCATAACCAGGATGATACAAAAGAGACCCATTATCCCCATAAACTCCCTGGAATAGAGAAAACACATTAAGGAAATGAATTCTGTTTACTGAAACATAATTTGTAACTTAAACGTAGGAACATAAAACCACCAAGGAAAACCACTTACAGAAGTCATCTCCACTCCATCTGGATTCAAATATCTAGAGTATTCATCCCATTCATTACCAGTGCCATCATAGCCTGCACAAGACATACAAGTAGGTTTCATACAGTACAACAACAAACTAGATAATTAATGGAAACAAAATAAAAAACATAAATAGCCACAGCTAAATCAACAAAGAACCGATAAAGACTCGAACATTGAACAAATTTCACAGTACAAAGTTCAATAATGAACTTACCATAACCATGGAAATAGGCAGTTGACGGATAACCATTAGGGAAATAGCACACTGACGGATCCATGCAATCCTGTAGAAAGGGGGTCACAGACCGCTCAGAAGATGGAATCTGACCATTTGCAGCATTACCAGAGTCAACAGACCCAAATTGGTTAGCAGATGGCTGCAAAGTAATCTTAGTCAAACTAACTATCATCAATGTAAACTCTCGACTGTGCTTCAATCTCGTTAATTGTTAATTAAAAAGAATAAGCTTTAGCTAAAAAGGGAAGAGAGAGGGGGGCGGGGAACACTTGCATAGCCAATACTTTTTCAAAAAAACATTTGGAGGGAAAGATAATGAGGGGAAGGAATTATGCAGTATGCTAAATAAAGCAAATTCCAAAATCTATAAAACCAAAATTTTTCAACAGTAAACAAAAAGAGCGAGAAATAATCAACCAAACACCATGGTGATGCGTATTATACCTTCTTGGTAGGCTCAGGAATGTCCAAAGCCTTTGGTTGAGAATCTAGTGACAACTTCTGTAGCAAATCTGCTGTTTCTATTGAAAGAAGAAAAAGTGAAGGAAACAAATATGTCCACTTTTCAAAAGCTAACATAAAAACCTCTATTATTACAAAACACCCCAAACAATTAACAAGTCAAAATAAAAAACACGGCTACACCCGGCAAAAAGAAGTTCTTTATGAATCCAATTCAAGTACTCCATCAGAAAGATATGAACGGACAATTACAAATTCCAAAACTCTGTAGAAAGCCACATAATTAGACGTGGAGCAAAAACAAATTAAAATGAACAGTCAATTCAATCACTTGAATTACCAAAACAATCAAAATCGTATAATCATCACAAGCTACCAAAAAAATCTTATATCAGTACACAAGCTCCACACATACACAAATCACTTGAAACTTCATAGCATAGCTATAATTCCACAAAGAATCATACAAACCAACAAATCAAGCTCAAAAATCATAAACACAGAAGAAAAAGTCGACCTTCCGAGAATTATAAACGAACAACAAAGAAGCAAGAAACTCCGATCTACATATTATAGACAGAACTAATTCAAAAAAAAATCACAGAAACAAATTTTGATCAAAAAAGAATCACGAAATCACAGATCGGAAGAGACCCAGATAAGACAACCCCAAAATAAACAATACCCAGATAAGAAAATCGATTAAAGGATACGATCCGTAGGAGCAACGGTTGCCATGACAGGATTTTACAGATCTTCTTCCTCGCTCTTCCGCTTGGGTACTAAATCTTAGACCGAGAATTGGGTTACTGGGGTTTTAGGAGAAAACTTGCAGAGGGATAGAGAAACCCTAGAGAGAGAGAGAGGAGGGAACAACGGGTCTCACAGCCGCCACGGGTTTGGGTTTTTGGAAAGAGAGGGTTTTGATGATCCAAAAGCGGTGATTCAAATAGCACCACGGCTCGTCTTCTAACACCCTCCAATAAAATCACCCGCGTCTCACTCTGGTGATCTCATCGACTCGTTCCTATTGGCTGAAGTATCCACGTGTCAGCATAGGTGTAGCCTTTTGTCCATGTGTTTAATCAAGTTCCCAGTCTTATTGGCCGTCGAGGCGGATTAGGCCTCACCCGCGGGTGATCCACCTCTCGCTCGTCTTCTCGAATCTGACTAGTTTTGGAAGAGTTTAGAAACCCTAATTAGAAAAGTACATGGATGTCCCTCTTGGAAAGGGTGTTATGGCAAACCTGCCCCTAATAAGCTTGAAATTGCTTGGTTAATTTTCTATTTGGGGGTTAAAATTACGGCCAAGAGACTTTTCTTTTTTTTTTTTTGTTTTTTTTTTTAATAAGTTATTAACTTATTACATGGCAAAGAGACATTGGACTATTCTTCTCTTTTTTTCCCTTGGAGGAGAATTAAACAATTCCTTTTGAATTAAGGAAAGAGGAAAAGAAAATTTCTCGAAACAAAAAAAATTCCACTCTGGAATAATGCTGTATAGCCCCCCGTGTATAGACCCGAGAGTGCAATATTTGCGAAAATTAATAAAATAACCATTTGATAAACTAGTAAAAAGAGAAAGTATAATTAACTTTTTTTGATTTTACAAATAAAAATAACTACAATATTGTTAATATTATAACACTATATTCATATGTTTGAAGCGTCAACATTGATACGATATTAGGTACAAATATATTTTTGCCCGTATATCTTTAGAATATTTGTACAATATCAAATAACATTGAAGATATATAAATATCAGTATAAAAAATCTGCATTCTTCTCTTTTATCTCTTCCAAATTATGTTCTCAATCTCATCCTCCCTAATTAAATTCACCTCACCTCCTTAACTTCTTTGACCACATTATCTAACCACGTCATCGTTATCGTCTTTAGAAATAAAGGGAATCAGACTTCTTATCACTTTCAACACTGTAAAAAAAAAAAAAAAAGAAAAAAAGAAAAAAACTAGATTCCTCCTCATAATTAGACCTTTCATCTTTGGCAACACTAATCCCCACTCTGGCCAACAACAATACCAATCCCCTCTGAGCCAACGACCTCTTTCTTGGCCAACAAGCCCCTAGACAATGAGCATTAAGGGATCAAAAGTTTCTTTTAAAAATATTTGAATGGATTCTCAGAATTTTTTACTTTTTACTTAAAAAATCGTTTTAAGAAAGTATGAACTCATCATATTTTACTTAAAAGATCTTTTTAAGAGAATATGAACCCATCATGCCCTATAGTCTCATTATTAAGTTAACAAATATATATGTGAAGGTGATGTATATGTTTCTTTTTCCCCTGTTAATTGATAATATGGCTTACAAGCAAGGTAGATTTTTCTTTCTTTTGTTTATATTTTTTGGGCTTGGTTCAGGCGGTCGAGACAGGTATTTTAGACTTTCTGTTGATCGACTTTTTATTTATTATTTTTGGCAAACCAAGATGGACAACTTCTTTAAGATCTTTGTGCACTTTAACCTTCTCTTATGTTTTCTCTCTTATTTTTGGATCACTTCTTCAGTATGTATCTCTCCATTCTTTTTTCTAGCCAAAAAGAATTGAAAAAAAAAAATCAATATTTTCATCTTTGTCAATGGTTTATTCATGTGTTCCTGAAAATAGCACCATTAATTTTCAAGTGCTTTTGCTATTTATCTTTGTTTTTTCCCCCTCCATTTGTGCCTCTCTTTTTATCAGAAGAAAAAAAAAACGAAAAATAATAGAGATATAAGTCTAACATATTTTATTTTCATTCTTTCAGCTTTAAAATTGTATATTCGATAGCTAATAACTTATTTGTTTATTTTCAATTATAAGAACGAGAATGATCTAGGGGAAAAAAAAACTATTAAAATGGGAATAAGATAAATCATATATGGTAGAAAATGAGAGCTAAGAGACATGAGAAGAATAGAAGATACGAAGACATATATAGTACAATATTTGGAAGGAGGAAGGGGTTTTAATTAAGAGGTAAAACCTTTTTTTTTTTTATTTCTTTGACTCTAGGAAGGGGGTTTAATTAAAGCTAATTTAGCTAGCCAAGCCTCAATTAGTGAGTATAATATTTGGAATTTGACTTAATGTTAAAACCAAAGTAACTGCAGAGGTGATAGAGTACAAAGAAATCGGGTGTACAGAGTTTTTTTATTTTTTATTAATTTTACTCTTAATTTTAATTTGGCAAATTCGGATTTTTTTTTGTTTTACTAAAACTTATTGGAGATTTTAGTAGCTTCCCAATGATAAAATAACATTATTTCATACATCGAATTTTTAAAGTTCTTATTTGACATTGAGGATTGGTTAATTTTACTTTCACTTTATTTTGCCATTTTCATTTGCTTCATTTTTCTCTTTATTTCTTTCTTTTTTAACAACTGCTACATTTGCCTCTTGGATTCGAAGGAGGTCATTCTTTTTTCAAAGCTAATTACGTACAAATGTGATTATCACAAATCTCGTCAATTGTAATGGATAATTTTATATATATATATATAGGGTATATATATATAGGGCACCAATTCAGTATGTATTTTTTTCTTTTTACCTATGTATAAGTATTAATTTGGCCAATGAAAATTTAGAATGTATATTTTTTTATTATAAAAAATAAAAGAGAGAAAGAGCATTAATGATATACGTCTTTTCATGTACTATATTATAGTCATTGGATCACCATCTAATAGTGATTCAATGGCTAAAAAAAATTACCTTCCCATAAGTAAAGAAAAAAAATACTTATTAGATTGTCTACTATATATATATATATACATGTGAGATAATGACCAAAAGAAATCTTGGAATTGTTTAATTTTTTAAATTCCTTACATGGATGGTAAGATTACGAAAGATAAAGTGAAAATATCAATTATACATGTAATAAGTGAAAGTTGCTTAATTGTATAAATATATTTAAAATCTTAAAAAGCCAACAAAAAATTATGAATTTAGGGTATTCAAATCCACGTAATATTACACGAAATTACTGAAATCCACGATTATGTAGAATGAATATACTTTTCACTTTAGAAGTAATTGATTCAATTCAATTCGATCCAAATTTATATTATATATATTAAAATATATATACTTACATATTCAAATTATATATTTTTTTATAATTCATATACGTTGTAAAATCTATTATTGGTTGTTATTGGTTGTAATTTAAGATGTAAAATCTTTTTAAATGAAAAAAATGTTAAAATGATAAATAGTGGGCCAAACTTTTATAAAAGATGTCCAAATTTGTGTATGTAGAATAAAATTAAAAAATATATATATAACCCAATTATAAAGATTTATTAATTAGACCCAAGTAACCGAGATCTGGAGAATTAGTTTCTTTTCTCAACTTTTCATTTGTGCTCATGCAATTGCTTTATAATATATAATTCATAAACCTCCTTCTTCTTCTTCTTCCTCTTCTTCAGACCAAAACCATTGAAAAGATGAGTTCAGTGACGAGGCAGGCCTCGACCCTGTTGACATGACCAAATCAATAACTTCAACAATGAGAGGGATGTAGGTTAAGGTTCTGAATGGGAACTTAGAGTGGGCGCTTACGTTCATGCAGCTAAAGATGCAATCGAGCAGGATTAATTGCCTCATAAAGAATGAGCAGACTCACCACATCAAGAATTCTGAGAAGCATATATCTTGAGTGCAAATTAGATCCCAAGAATTCGATCGCAAGCTCCAAACTATCCTCATCAAGAAAGTCAGGCACTACACTACTTAATAATCAATATAACCACCTTTCAAATTTGTTGTATTTATATGTATTTTATTTGATTATATTGTATTGTGAACCGGTAGCTGATGGATTAAAATTGAGGCTTAGTATTATTATGGAGTTTCATCAAGTTAACTCTTTCAGGGCTTACATACTATACTGGGTGTTCCACCAATGAGCTTAGTGGTGTATTGTTAGTGGAGAGTTTAGCTTGTAGCAACTCCCATTTTTGTGTTTAATTATGTAAAGAATACGAAAGAAAAAGAGATATATTTTTTTTAATATACTGGCAAGTAGATGATAATTAAGTGCAGGTATTTCATGCAGTATAAATACAATTACTCTCACCATTAGAATTTAGACCTATGTCTTATAGTCTGCAACTTGCTCCTACGATAGGAGTGCAAACAGTCTTCCTATACTAGAAATCCATCATAAGTATATATGTGAAGTATAAATATATATGGGCACCAATCCGGTAGGTATTTTTTTTTTTTACCTATGCATAGGTATTAATTTGACCAATGAAAATTTAGCATACATATTTTTTTATTGTAAAAAATAAGAGAGAACATTAATAATGCACGTCTTTTCATGCACTTTATTATAGCCATTGGATCATCATCTAATGGTGATCCAACGGCTAAAAAAAAATATCTATCTATAAGTAAAAAAAAAAAAAAAACCTATTAGATTGGCAACCTATATATATATATATATATATATATATATATATATATCTAGTTATTTAGCTAAAAGAGAAGAATCGACATTTAAGGACATCCACAAAAAAATTTCTTCTTAGTTTTAAAATTGTTATTCTTTTTGCTAGCCCGGCACTTGAATAAATGAATGTAAAGATTCAAGTACGGGCATGAGCTTGTGAGCCAGCCCAAGCTCATCTTGCTATATTATTCGGCCAACTCAACGCTCGAAAATTTGGTTCGATTCAATTTATTATGTTGGACACGTTGGGCCTACATATAAATATAGTCCGCTCGGTAAAAAATGGGGTTAAGTAGGCGATTACTATTTTTTTTCTAAATAATTAACCAAATTTATCATTACTACTAGATTCTATCAGTTTTAGGAGAGAATTAGTCAAGAATGCGTCAATAATCCATCAAAAATCCTTCTAGATTACCACTGACGTCAAGAATCTGTCAAGAATCCATCAAGAATTTATGAAGATTGTCAAAAATCTATCAAGAATTCGTTAAGATCACCATCGATATTAGAAAATCCATCAAGACTTAGTTAAGATTGTTAAGAATCCGTCGAAAATTCATCAAGAATCTGTCAAGATCGCCGTCGACGTTAAAAAATTATTCAAGAATCTGTTAAAATCATCAAAAATTCATTTTTAAAAAATGGTACAGTAGTAGATTTAATTAACGAGGAAAAATGGAATATAACTAATTTATTCTACAAAATGATGATTAAGATAAGATAGGCTGCTAGCTTTGTTAGACAATAGTTTGGCCCATTTTTGGCCTGTTTAGTCTTCTTTTCATTATGTAAAAATATCTTAAAATACTTTTTTGAAAAGAATTAGTTTCTAATAATTTTCTTTTGTTTCAGTCCATCCTGACCCATAATACTATAGTCCTATGGGGTGTGCTAGGTTGTGCATTTGACTTATATAGGCCAATTTAACTAACTTGGTCACTCAAATTTTGCACATGAAATGTATACTATATAAACGAGTACTTTTGAAAGAAAAATTAAAAACTGATACTTATGAAAATACTATATAAAAATAGGTACTGGGTACAAATTTCTCCTATTGGAATAATAGATGACCCATCCCATGACCCATTGAAAATAAGACAAGCAAGTGACCTAGATTAGTACCTCTAAATCAATATAGGGCTTTTTTCAAAATTCCAAGCCTAAAGTACCAAAAAAATGAAAAATCTAGGATGGGCCAAATTTTTTGAAAAAATTGATTTTATAATATATCACTTTTAAAAAAATTTATTAGAAAATATCACTTTTAATAAATATTTATAAGAATATCACTTTTTGTAAAAATTGATATTTTTCAATGCTACTAGATGCAACTTTTGGATTATTTAGACTAACTAATCTAGTTATTTGATTAATTATCTCAAGTAACTTGATTGGTTATTTCGAATAATTCATGAATTAATAAAAAATGGTATTTTTCTAAATACTTTTAATAATAATATTTTTCTAAATACTTTTCATAGTGATATTATTCTAATTAAAATCTAGGATTTTTCAATTTTTTGAAAAGTCACCATAAAAAATCAAATTTCCTAATCAGTATACATGTCAATTAATCTTTAGGTACTGAACGAACAAGTATTGATCAAGAGTATTTTATATCCAAATAAGTAGGGACTATATACTAAGTAAAGTTTAGAGAAAATGTACATGTCAATAATATTTTTCTAGCTCACTAGGTAAATCAATATAAGGCGTCTCACAAGAAAAAAAGTTATTTAAATATGCTCCCAGATCGAGCGCAACAAAAATGCACATGCAATAATTAGGCTTTGTTTGATAGAGGAAAAAAGTTATAGAAGGGAAAAAAAAAAGTAAGAGAGAAAATGAAAAAAAAAATGGCTATTTAGTAAGAGAGAAAAATTGGTAGAAAAAAATTTTGACAGATTTTAGCAATATTTAGGAGAAAAATTTGTCTTAGTTAATTAGATAGTTGAATTACTAAACTATCTCTATATACCAAACTTTAAAACAATTATATGGAGGCAATATTTTAATGTGCTAATTAATTTTCTTCCTTTTCTATATACCAGGCAACTAAAAAGAAAGATTGTAAAAACCAGATTTTAAAAGGGATAAAAGAGAGTATTTTAAAGCCAAGGGTAATTTGATAATTTTGAATTTTTGAAATATTAAATTAAAAATATCTGGAATTTACCTAGATATTTATAAATCTAGATCATTTAAGCGAAAATGTGAAGAAAAACTTAAAACAAGGATTAAAAAGCAAGTTCAGGAGGATATTAAGGTAAAGAATCTTTAGAAAATCAGGTCAAAGTGTAAATTTTATAAATAGTACCCACGCAACCAGATTTTGACATGCGGCAAATAATATCCAAAATTGTCTTTAAATCCCTTAAATTTTCTCTCTTTCTCATTGAAGCCCTAGAGCTTAAAACTCACCCATTCATTGTGCAACTTCTTTAGCCACCATGCTGAACTTCCTCCAGCCACAAGCTTTGGCCAAGACCTCCTCCGACCTCCGCCGAAGACTCACTGGTAGCTATTATAGCCTTTCGCGCCGCCAAAGCGTAGGAAGAAGCCAACGAAGCTGCAACTTTTAATGCCCAAAAACAAGCGTTTCATTGTCGTTCAATGCTGAGCACCACCTAAAGCTGCAAGTCCAACCTCTCTTGAGTCCTCACCAATACTTTCCAGCCACTAAATTTCGACGAGTCACCTTTGGTAAGCGTTTGAACTTTTTTGGGCTGTTTTACAAAAAAGTTTATGGCATTTTTATGATTGTTTTTTTAGAATAATTATTATGGTCGTGAAAGTTATATGATGTGATAAAGAAAATTGAATCATAAATAAATATGATGGCGTTGTATTGAATAGAAATCCGAAGATGAAAGAATTTTTTAATTGAAAAATTTGGTATTTTTCTAACTTGGGATAAAAGTGATATTTTTGTAAAATTAAACAATATTGGACTAAAAAACTTTCGCTTTTCAAATTGGACCTTAGGATGAGATTAGACTAGTGGTATTTTTCAAAATAATTAGAAAGATGATTTTTTTACGAATATTTTTTAAAGTGATATTTTTGTAACTTTCAGGATTTAAGGTCAATTAATGCTCAGGACCTTAAAACGAAATTTCGACTTCACATTTAGATTTAGAAAGGTCGAGAGATAAGTTTAGATAAATAATATTGATATATTTCGAAGTGGCATAGATTTTGAGGCCTAAGACTCATGAATAATGTCATTTTACGTGGCATAAGTCGAGACTCGGTTTGGAACCCAAATTTGTTGACAAATGGGTCTAACCTAGCTATTTTAGATGCTAGAAATTCAATGATAAAGTCTATTTTGCCATTTGAGGCTTTGTTAGAAAAGTTACACCTCAAAGTGAGCTTAAATAATTCTTGAAACAATCTGTGGAGCACCCAAGTAGCTAATAGAAGATTTTATGAGTGCCATTAGCTTGGTATAGCTACTATCTCGAGGTAAGAGTTCAAGTACCTAGTTTTATACTTATTTTAATTTAAATTTTCATTATGACTAATTTATGAAAATCATGATTAATACGATATTTAACATTTTGCTAAGCTGTTGAAAAATATTGGATTATATTAGGATTGGACTGTGTAATTTTTATACATATTTTAAAACTGTGATCATGGGATGATAAAATGGAATACTGCCTATATTACAGCGAATCCCAGAATAATGCTAAATGGAATTTTAAAGCATGATTTGATTAATTCTTGGATATATAGTTGTTATAAACTGTTACATATTGTACATACCAAATGATAGTATACTTGAGTTCTATTATTATATTATGGTAGTTTAGATCACTGGCGAGTTGTTGTTCCATTATTGCATCATGGAGTTTAGATCACTAGCGAGTTGTTGCATCATTAGATAAGAGACTTAGGCCATTACACAAGTTTTGTTGACACACGTCTGGGTAGTACTAGAATGCTGAATACCTCTGATAAATAGGTATTACGTGACCTTGATGGGAATATGAGAGTTCACTCATATACATTGATTGATGTATGATATGTACAATTATGTTGGCTTTTTTTTTGTTTGAATGTGAGGATTAAATGTGATTTTTGGAATATTTTACGATCCTAATTTTATAAATCGATTTGAAAGATACTAACTATAAAAGTTTAGAAAATTACATCCTTTCAAAAAAGGTAATTGAAATCCTAATGAGCATTGAATGCTCACCTCTTATTTCTCCCCTCTCAATATAGTGTTTAGTATAATCTTGGACATTTAGGAGTAGATTAGAGAGGAGTACATTACTGATTTTAATAATTAGTAACTATGTAAAATATTTTTTTAAATTTTCTTGGCTTGTATTAATACTTAAGAGCCCATATTTCCAATTTAGTCAGTATAATTATTATGCATAGATTATAAGGATAATGATGATACTCAGTTTCATTTTATAAATTTTATTATCAATCTACATCTAATAATGATCACAAAACTATGGGAATTTATTTTGAAAACTATTTTTATAAATTTTTCTAAAACTATTGTTGAATTTTCGTTTGTGAAATTTGATTTCTACCACTGACTCAAGTTTTGGGTCGTGACAGAAAAGTTTGGTATCAGAGCAGATATTTATCTAATTAGAATGTTATACAGTTAGATTAGATTGTAATTATTTTTTCAAAAAAAAAATTACGTCATTGTCACACTAACATTTTAGTATATTAATACAGATTAGTAAGATGCCTCTGAGAAGAAGAGTGCTGAGGTAAGGGCCCACAATTGAAACTCCTCCCCCATAACAAGTTCTTGACCCTCTAGTAAATCTGTATGCTGCCATGCATGCAATATTGGGGCTAAGAGCTGAACGAAATCTTGAAGCTCGATAAGCAAGCTTTTTCAAAGATTTTATTAAGTTGAATCCTCTGTTATTTGATAGTAGACTTGACCCTGCTGCCGTTGAAAGATGGCTCAGATACATCGAAAGAATTTTCACGACTATTGGGATACCAGTATAGTTCTAAGTAATCTTCGCCACTTTTAAACTAACTTATGAAGCTGTCAATTAGTGGAAGAAAATCAAGTTATCACGACAAGAAACTGATATAACTTGGAGTACTTTTAAGGGATTGTTCAGAGATCACTATGTAAATTCTAATTATAGAACTACTATGTTTAGAAGTATGAACGACTCAAACAAGGTGACATAACTATAAATGAGTACTATACTCGATTCATGGAGTTGGCACAATATACCTATACAGCTGAGACAGATCTTACACTTCAGATTGTCAAGTTTATGGAAGCTTTAAGGTGAGCCATCTTAGAAATAATTGTGACTTAACCTTTTGACAATCTTTCAATTTAGTAGCTGGGGCCTAGAAAGCTGAAACCTTAACAAGAAAATTCAAGGACAATGGCAAGTGTAGAATTCTCAAGGCAGTAGTTTTTCAGGAAAAGGTTGGTTTAGACTATATGGATGTTTCAACTATGGCTAACAGAGCCACCAAAAGAAAGTATATCCTTTCTACTAATAAAAGCCAACATTATCCCAAGGCAGACCGCAAGGAAGTCAGAGTGCCTTTGTACTATTTTAGAGCAATAAGATAAGACCAGTACTAGCCAGAGCCAGTCTCAAGTATTTAACTTTTTTCCTCACCAGCAACCTTATGGTTCTCAGTACTAGCGCCGGTACAAGCCATAAGGTTTAGGCTATAATAAGAGTTTTTAGATTCTACAAGCTTCTGGAAATCAGGAAAGATATAGATATGCTAGCACTGATCTAGGAGCTAGTAGCAGCTAACCTGGTCAAGAGAGAGGACATAAAGGAAAAATAAAGGTTTTGGTCAAGCGTTTGCTATTATCGGAATGGATGATGCTCATGATCACACTGGCAAGTGACTCATTGATGTATAATTCTTATTTCACACTTTTAGGCTTATGCTTTATTGGACATTGGTGCTTCTTATTCTTTTATCCCTTTATTATTTACTCAATTGTTGGGATTAGGATGTTCTATGTTGGATCCTGTATTGACTTTAAGAATACCAATGGGTGGAATAGATGATGTTATGTCATAATTGTCTAATTATAATTGACAGTAGAAAGTTATTAGCTGGTTTAGTTGTGTAGCTTTTGTAATAATTTGACGTGATTCTCGATATAGATTGGTTATCCAAATATCGAGTTACAGTTAATTGTTTCAACAAAAGAGTTTCTCTTTTTATAGAAGATGGGTGTCCTATTGTTCACCAAGTTCGTCTGAATCTTTTGAAACCTAGTTCGATTTTGAAAGCATACATAGGTGAAAGGTAGAAATTTGAGTATTATAGGAATTTATTTGTCATTAATGGTAAGATGGGGACTATCGATTAATATCCCTAAATATCAGTGGTTAATGAGTTTCTAGATGTTTTTCCAGAGAATTTATCGGTGTTACCACCCGAAAAAGAGAGATCGAGTTCTGTATTGATTTGATTCCCAAAACTCAGCTAGTATCTATTCCAACCTATCACATATTCCAATAAAAATGACTGAATTAAGAAGTCAGTTGGATGACCTTTTATCAAAAGGATTCATTAGAATAGTATTTTTTTTATGGGGTGTTCCTGTGTTATTTGCTAAAAAAGTTGATGGAACAACTAGACTTTGTGTGGATTACAAAAAGTTAACTTAGGTTACAGTAAAAAAACAAGTACCCTTTACCGAGTATTGATGAGCTGCTTGATCAACTCAGCAGGTCAAGATTTTTCTCCGAGATCAATTTGAGATTGAGTTATCACCAGTTAAAGATTCAAGAAGAAGATATACCAAAAACTGTATTCAGGGCTCATTATAGTTACTTTGAGTTCCTAGTTATGTCATTTAGTTTGACAAACACTCCTGTAGTATTTATAGATCTTATGAACAGAATTTTTTTTCAGACTTTATTTGAATCGGTTTATGGTTATCTTTGTTGATGACATCCAAATTGTTGAATTTCAAAATAATACCTAATCCTTCACATAATTAAAAAAGCCAATAATAATCATAATTGCATATCATTTTATATTAGTACCCCATGTAGAAATAGGGTTTAGTACCTATCTTTTCAATTTATCATTTTTTTAGTACCTGTTTCATAAACTTATTTTGTTTATTAATCTTTGCTTACTAAATAATTTCACAATAAAATGGTCGAGATAGGCTCCTTCGTACTAGTTGACGTGTACTAAAATTAATAATTTCTGATATTTTATTTCACTTAATTGGTGTTTAGTAAGATCATTGATTTTGTACATACTTGAAAACTCTTTAGTTTAAATGTGCTTAAAAAATATTTTGGTACAACTTAACGGGTATTAAATGGTCAAACATGTAATAGGAATTTGCACATATAGCCTATTATTTTTATTTATTTTATTTTTTTATTTGATTTGACTGGTATTTTTACTACTAAATTGACTTTCTAGGATTCTACAAATATCTTCGTATGTTTATTTCAATTACGCAGTATAAGGCTTGGTGTTCATAATTGGAGTCTAGTCAATCGTCTTATAACTTTTGTATACATACATCTCTCTTGTATTTTATTAGATATAAAGGTAATTATTGTTGTGCCGAGTATTATTTTATACTTTAAATCATTAATGTATATATTAGATATAAAGGTAATTATTGTTGTGCCGAGTATTATTTTATACTTTAAATCATTAATGTATATATGTTCACTTATGTGCATAAATAAATACTATTA